>JAKWJA010000524.1:0-144680 GCA_027704765.1 Solanum habrochaites | reverse complement strand
TTTTCATACAAAAGGAGAAAAAAAGGACTATCATCTATTTAATTGGCTTACGGAACATTAATTTATTAACGTAATGATGATAATACCTTTGATATGGGCTTATAGAAGCTAAAGGTTATTTTTCCATCCTCTTCTTTAAACACATTAATGCTCTCAACACATTTAGTACTTCATCAGTATTTGATATTGATTGTTCTGTACCTGCAATTGGCTGCCAACACAAAAACCTAACAAAAAAACAAAGTAACAACCATTAAACACTTCAATACACATCAAAATCTTCAAAAATGTTATGTTTCTAGGGAATTCAAAATCATTACCATTTGATCTGACATGTTTGTCGTTGCAAGTACAATTTTCTTTTTCCTCTTAAAGAAAAAATTGTTTTCAAAAAGAAAAGAAAAAGTTGTTGTTGCTTAATACAAAGGAAGATAAGAAATGAATCTTAAAATATTTATGTGATAGTTTGACATTGTATGAAAGCATAAAGTGCTATTTAAGTGGCAAAAGTCCCTTAACAAAAATTAAGGCATATTTGCTTTTTTTACAACATTTCAACAAAGTTACCTGTTTGGTTCAAATTGGATAAGATATATCAAAATTGTATTTTTCTTTAATATATGGTTGAATTAACAGTTTTTCCTAATTAGCATCGAAGATAGAAAGAGAAAATAATAAAATATTCATTCTAAAGTCAGGTCAAGCTTATATTTGTCGCGAATGTATCTAGTCAAATTGTATATTTAGTATCTTAATTAATATGACCTTTTCTTAAATAAAAAAATTTATGTTTGAAGGATGAAAAATCGTTTTTTTTTCACCCACCCCTCCCCCCAAAAAAAAAAAGATTTCATGAATGAATATCAATTTTTTTCTTAATAAGTTTGTACAATATTGTTTTCTTAATATATGATTTAATATTTATTCTTGCTTTGTAAGTAATTCAAATAGTGTTCTCATTCCTTCTAGATAATAGTTTTTCATTAATCTATATTTGGTCCTAAAGGATTGGTTAATAAAAAATTCCCAAACTCGGACATCTAGATTGTATGATGTAACGGACCCTGTCGTTTTGAGAAGTTATTTTAAGCCTTGTGTGTTCATTAAAATATTTTGTGTTATTTCTAAATGGGTATTTTGAACTATTCGTTTTGAACTATTTCGTATAACAATTATTGAAATAATGGGGTCGTTTTACTAATTTTATTTGTTAGGGTTAAGAAATAAATATAACAATCAATTGGGTGATGAAACTTGATGGCAATACGGTCCTGGGGTTTGAATATTAGTATATGAGCTTTTTTTTATACCCAAATATGATAGGTTGTTGATTTAATTAGTTTTACAAATTATATGTTGTATAGATAAATGAATTGTATAAAGAGAATGTCATCGATTCTATTGGAAATGTAAAATTTTGTAGTTCGTAATGGTTCAAGTTTTAATATAATCTAATACGTAATTAAAATAAGGGTAGTACTTACATAAAGTACATTAAATTATTCAATGGGAGGAATTAAGGTTATCCTTGCTTTGAACTTAGGAATTGATCATAGAATTAGGTGAATTCTTGGGTCTATGCCTAAACATAGGAATAACATGGAGTGAATATAGGCTTTAAACTTACAAAATTATGTATAATAAATTGATAGCTGGGAAAGGTTTCGAAGCATTGAGGAAAGGACAAGTATTGGAGCTTGCTTGATTAGGTTCTTTGCGTGGAGGTAGGTTATGGTTTAAATTTGATAGTAAACTCTTAATTAGTGATGATATGCTGAAGATATGTGAAGTTTCTCTATTTACTTGCTATGTGATGTGTGTGATTGGTTGATGTGTGGTTTTGGGGTTGTGATTGGTCGGAAATCTTGAGAACGTAGAATTATATGCTCTAAACTATCTAACGAAGTGATGCCTTGAATAAAGAAGGCTTGATGAAAAACAATAAAAAATTATTGCAATAGGCGGGGATATAAGGATTAAATTAATAGTGTACTTGGATCGGAGTGTCACGTTTCGCCACGCGATTATTGGATTGGAGTATCACGTTCGACATGGTACTTTTGGAGCGGATAGGTGTCACGTTTCGGACACGCGTATCTTGGATCGGAGTCTCCGTTCCGGACACGGGTATTCTTGGATCGGAAGTTCAAGTTACGACACGGCATATTTTTTTGGATCGGAGTGTCACATTACGACCCACGATAATAATAAAGGAAAAATATGTTGAATCAATGGAAGATATTCAATCTCAAAAAAGAACTCAACTCCCAAAATGGTTTGGTGTCGGCGCATGAGTCCTCATGTTTGATCCTTGATACCATTTGACTCAATACGTGCTTACTTTTTGTTATCGGCATTGTTATGTTTGATTTGTGCTATCACATGTAAGTTTATAGTGAGTACAGACTATTATTCTTTGTAGATTTCGTTACTATTTTGGGCTGACCGATTATGATACTTACTCAGTACATGTTGCATCGAATCTGAAGTCCGACTTGTGTTATCTTGGTTTTCCTTTTATGAAATGCAGAGCGGTGTACCTATGAACTTCTGAGTTCCCTCAGCTTAGCAGCCCTCGATATCAGTTACAGGTCTGAGCTTATCCATTCAAGCTGTGGTGAGATTCTCTCGGTCACGACATGATGTTCCTATACTTTCGGGACACATACCATTTTATTCTTTATTTTAGTGTATTCGATATTCTTAGACTTAGTATTGGAGATTAGATGTCCTGATGTGATGCTATAAGATTTGGGATGATAGTATTATTAAACTTTAGAAAAATTATTAAAATTGGTTTTGCTTAGTATTCTTTGGCGAGCGTCCGCAAGTATTTATATATTTATAAGGTTGAACTATTGGATATGTGGGTTTAGATGTGTTGAGTTCGACCACAAGGAGGTACAGCTGTGGGTGCATCATGCCGGGTCATGACAAACTTGGTTATCGAGCGTTAGTAGTTGATTATCACACAAGGACAAGTATAGTAGAGTCTGCGGAACAATAAGGGGACGCCTTTACTTTTCTTCGAGAATCTATGGGACTTGAGAAAGATAATT
This sequence comes from Solanum habrochaites, assembly GCA_027704765.1. Lineage (NCBI taxonomy): Eukaryota > Viridiplantae > Streptophyta > Magnoliopsida > Solanales > Solanaceae > Solanum > Solanum habrochaites. Next base: position 141,621 of record JAKWJA010000524.1, on the reverse strand, counting down.
TCTTTCTTTCTTTCGTGCTACTACTGAATCCAATTGGTATCTAGGTGATACAAAATTGGTATCTGAACTTCTTCCACTCTATTTCCAATATGGTACTATAGAGTCTTTGAAGTTGAAATAGCAACAACAGAAAGAAAGAAATATGTCCTTAGAATAGATATATATTCTCGATCGCAAAATGTCGTGGTTGGTAGTCTATGTCGAGGTTCGCGTTAATAAAGACCTCTACTATGACTTCATAGAGTGAGGGTATATGCGAGAAAGTCATAGATGCTACTTGGTTATAGTGAGGAAGTATGATTTGTGTTATTGAATGATTATAGATGTAAACAAATTTTGTTGTCTGAGAGAGAGAACAAATTCATAATGTGTTGAAATATCAGTGGGTAGAAAGTATGGGGGGTATTTGGGTATGATATTATGGAATGTATGATGTGTTCTAGTGAGGTATCTAAAGTACTCACGTTGTAGGCCGTACTAGGGTTATGTGGCCACATGTACGTCGATTGTTCACGTATGAATACTAATTACGAAAGGAGTTACCGTGGTATGACATGTCAGATAATAAGATTTAGTGTTGCCATTAACATTTGAGAAAACCAACTAGGTTATTACTATAGGAACTTAGATTGAGATTATTTAAAGAAATTTTAGTGGTGTATTTTTGGGAAGCCTACTATTAATACACTTAGTTGTGAAATGTAGCTTGAGGGTGAATGCAGTATGACGATTTTATCTTAAGTTTCAAGGGATCGGTGATATAGAAGACCTAGTGAGTATACTTTGGTGGATTAAGTTGAAGATTTAGTAACGGAAAGTGCATATATTAATGGGAGTCCCTTCATTTTGATTACTATATCTGAGTTTAAGGTGTAATGTCGACTGGATAAAAAAAAATTGACTTTGCGATGATGAAAAGGGCTACAAGCCTGATGGTAATAAGCGTAAGTTATGGATGTGTGACGGAGATGGCAAATTAAGAATTACAAATTGTTGCGTCAAATAATTTTGTATGGTGATAAAAACTTGTGAGTATATACGGTTTGAGATTTCTACTATAGTGAGTATGTGGGTGTACGATATTAAATTTTAGGAGAGTGTGGGCACACTCGAAATATACCTTTAAAGGAGCTGGAATCATAACTAACATAAGATAAAACTTGTCGGGAGGTCGCTAGCCTTAAGAAAAATAAGTGAGAGCAGAGGAAAGTATTTTCTCTGATTGTAAGAACATAAAAATGATCTGCGAAGGATCGAGATAGGGTTTCAAAATTGGTGATTTCATCATTTTGTTTTGGTTAAAGGTAATAGCCATAACAGGTAATCAGCTTTGGTTAAGCTATTGAATAGAACTTATAGAGGGGAGGGTACAGAACGTTCAACTGAGTGAGATCGATAGGTATCTGTTTATGTTGAATTTAATAAATGAGTAGGGTTGGATTTTTAGTGTGAAGCATATGGTATGGTGGTGGGAGAGGCAATCAATGATATGCTAAGATAAGGTGATTGTAAAAATTTCAAAGTATAGAAAGTAGATAATTAGGGAAATTGTGTTACACACATTGGACTTTTAATTCTTTTTTTTTTTGTTATAAGTCTGAATTTCTCGGTGGTATATGTCGTCAAGGTATGAGTAGGTAAGATGAGCAAATGATTGATTGCACGTTATTGAGCCACGTGAAAGAATTTATGCAGCTTTAGACCATAATAGTTGTTATTTTGATTGTTAAAGGATATAAGGAAGGGTTTCCCAGAGTTGTGATTTAGAGTGTGAGTAAACTGTATGGATTATTTAGTAAAAACATGAAGATCAGTAAGCAAGCCTAGCTAGACCAAGAAGGTTGATATTATGAAGGAGCGAGATAGTTAGAATTTGCCCACCAGAAACTAATTTGAGAAGAGTGGAAAGAATAAAAACTTCGTTATAAATCCATGGGGTGTCGTAGTTGATGGTTGTTTTAAGTTTTTCCATGAGTGTTAGACTTCAATTGGCGATATGTGAACTAGTGCGGACAGACCTTACTAGGAGTTATGATCGATCTATAAAAAAAGAAAATGAGTTTTGGTTTGGGTGACAAAATAATGAGGTATGAACAATTTTCAGTATTTAACAATTGAGGTAAGATTTCCAAGTAGGATAGGAAGACCTTAAGAATGTTTGTTTTTTGTAAAAGGTGGAGATATAATTCTACATGGTATTAAGAAAAAGTGGGTTAATACTAATTATTGATGGGACTTAGAGAATGTTAAGGTGTGTTACATGAGACATTTGATGGTTAATAGAGGTTATGCGCTTATAGTATTACAGAATAGTTTGGGTGGTGACAAAAGAATCTTCCAAAAAGTGGCAGGAGGATGTGATGGTTTAGAAGGGTATATAAAGCATGATATTGGAAAGTGACTGTGAGGTTGACTTATGGTTTGTTTATGTTTATATGATGGAAAGGTTTACTATCAAATTTAACTAATGTTAGTTAGCCTTGTTGGACCTCGTAAAGTAATGAAATGATTAAATATAAGATAATGATGGTGGGTTGAGGAGTAAGTAGATGATCGATGTGGTTATGATGTTTTGTTAGTTAATTAAAAGGGTTCTGCATTCTGGGATGTAGGGTTCGATTTAAGTAAATATGTGTGCAATTAAATCAGGGACTAAAATTGTTGATTGTGGCTAGCTAAAAATACAAAGAGATAGATCGAGTCAGATGACCTGAAGATGTTTGATATGGAACTATTAAAATAAAATTAAAATAATAATAATAAAAAAAAATTAAATTAAAAAAATATATATATAACGAAGGTGATTACGACAATTGGTTAATAAATCTTACGTGAACAACTATTCATTTCGGGTGCTGATTATTCAGAATATTAGATTAATGTTATACGTCCACAAGTGTTTCCAAATCTATGGGTTGATTTCTAGTGGGGGATCGGATGTTAAGATATCCTTGTGTCCTCTTGATAGGGTAGGATCCTTGGTCAAAACTTTATATTTTTAGTTATGATATAATTGTGTGGTTTGGAAATGTCTAAAGTTATATCAGTGTTCTATCGCCAAAAACTGCTTATGGAATACTATATAAGAGCTACTATGAAGAGTTACAATGGCCTAAGAGTAATGTTATAGAGGTTCGCATTTTGAAGGTATCCCTTGTGGGTTACTTGAATTAGTCTCCCTGGGTTAGATATGTTTGACTCTCCTTGATTGAGTAATCGAATTGTCTAAAGCTAATATTTTCATCACTTAAGATTCTGTGATGAATTGTGTTGTGATGAAAAAGAAATCTGATAAACTGTGATGGTTTGTGATGTATGAGTGTTGTGGGAGGTGGTCAAAGTCCACTTCTGGTTGTAGCATAGACACTGTGCCTTAAAAATTTTTATCTTGATTATGTCGAGATAAAGTTGTTCAGATTGGTGTATCATGATATAGTTGGAAGATAGATCAGTTCAAAAGTCATTATTAGAAGTAGTTTTGGTGTAGTTTGAGTTTACATACATCTACTAATTATCCCCTAGGCAGTGCAGTGAGAGGACCATTCTAAGGCATTGTTGTGATGGATGGTGGTAGATCTTAAAATGATTGTTTAACAAATATTGACTATAATACAAGGGGATACTAGTGCGAAATAAACTTTTAGGAAACTACCTTTTTGCCTTGACTTCTTTGATCGTCGAGGACGAACGCTGGGTAAATTGGTATCTATGTAAGACCCTTTGGTCGTTTCGAGAGTTGGTTAAAGCTTGTGTTTCTAAAATATTTTTCGTATATTCTAAACATTGGGTATTTTGACAATATTTCATAATAACAATATTAAATTAAGGGGTAGTTTACTGATTTATTAGTTAGGGTTAAGGAAAAATAATATTAAAATAAATTGGGGTGAACACTTGATGGCAATCAAGTGGGGTTTTGAATATTAGTAATGGTCTCTTGTATTATACCAAATAGTGGATCGGTGGTTTGATTTAATTAGTTTTACCATTATATGTTGTATAATTACCATAATGAATTGTATAAAAGAGAAGTCTCGATTCTATGGACATGTAAAATTTTGTAGGTCGTTATGGTTCAAATTTTAAAATATTTAATACGTAATTAAATAATAAGGTGTAGTACATTATATAAAGTACATAAAATTATGACTAATGGAGGAATAAGCTTATCCTGGAATTTGAACTTAGGAAATTGATTCAAAGCAATTAGGTGAATTTGTTATTTTGGGTTTAGCTAAACATGAATAACATGTAGTTGGTATAGGCTTTTAACCTACAAATTAGTATATCTATTGATTAGATGAAGCGTTCAAAAGCATTTAGCGAAAGGAAAAGATTGGAGCTTGATTGAATTCGGTTCTCGCGTCGGAGGTAGGTTATGGTTTATACTATGATAGTAAACTCTTAATAGCGATTGATATGCCTTGAAGATATTGTGCAGTCTCTATGTATGACTGCTGGATTGTGTGGATTTGGTTTGTGGTTGTGATTGGTCTGAAATCGAGGACCGTAGAATTTATATTCCTAATCCTAATCTATGAAGTGATGCCTGAATAAAGAGGCTTGATTGAACAATAATATAACAATAAATGAAAGCGAGGTTGCGGTTGTATAATAAAGGAAAAATTATAGATAATGATCGGCGTGTCACCGTTCTGACACGGTATTCTTGGATCGGAGTGTCACGTTACGACACAGGTATTTTGGATCGGAGGAAGTGTCACGTTCCGACACGGTATTCGGAGCGGAGTGTCACGTTCCGACACGGTATTCTTGGATCGGAGTGTACGTTCCGACACGGTATTTGGATCGGAGTGTACGTTCGAGACGAATAAGATTAAAAGGAAAAATATGTTGGAATTAATGAAGATATTCAATCTCAAAGGAACTCAATCCCAAATGGTTTGGTTTGGAGGCATGAGTCATCAGGTGTGATCTTGATAACGTTGAATAGTACGTGCCCTTACTTATGTTATTGACACTTGTTCATATTGTTTGTGCCTTATCCATATGTTAAGGCTATAGTGCGTTCATACTATTATTCTTGTATATAGTTACTATTTTGGGCTTGACCGATCGATAATTACTAGTACAATTTTCCTCGTACTGAGTCCGTACTTGGTTCTTCTTTGTTTGTCCTTTAGGAAATGAGGGCGAGTGTGAACTATGACTTCTGCGATTCCCTAAGCTCTTAGCAGCCTACCAGCCTATATAAAGTTACAAGGGTGAGCGATCCATTCAAGCTAGTGTGTGTGTATTCTTCGGTCACGACATGATGTCCTAGACTTTCGGACAAATACCATTTTATTCTTTATTTTAGTTGTATTCGATATTCTTTAGGACTTAGTATTGGAGATTGATGTCTTGATGTGATGACTATCAGATTTTGGGATGTAAGTATAAACTTTAGAACTTATTTAATGGTTGCTCGTATCTCTTTGGAGTTCCGCATTATTTATATTATTATAGTTGAACTATGGTATATGTTGGGGGTTTAGATGTGTTGCGTTCGCCAACATAAGGACCGGTAGGTGGTAAGTGTGGGTGCCACTCACGACGCGGTTTTGACATCTAGTTAAATCTTTATTTTTAGAAATAATAAGCCAATTTTTTTAAAAAAAAAAGATGTATTGAAGGCATTAAACCAAATCAAAACACTTATACATCCGAATATTGAATTGTTTATAGTAAAAGCGATTATATACATATTTATTTAATCTTAATTAAATTACAATTCAATATTGACGAGTCAATAATCTTTTTACATTACCTTATCTACCCTTGCATGACTTTTCTACAAACCCGAAGAAAGAGCCTTCCACACAAGCAAACCAAAGGTTTGGCATGAAAAACAGGAAAGAACTTTCCTCTTCTAGTCTCAAACTGTGTACCAAAGGGGAGGGTAAAGTAAGTACCAATATACCAGGATCGCTCCGAAGGTTGGTGTCTCATTGATTGGACATTAAATTTTTACTTTTACTCTTGGCATATAGGGCCTTTGATGCCTACCTTGACAGGCCCATATCCATATCAAGTACGTTTTTGACACATTGCAACATTGATTTGACCTCTATATTTTAAAACTCATGCTCATCACAATGTAAAATTTAATGAGTGATTTTTCATTTCATAGTGCAGGATAGTAGCATTACAGTCTAACTTTATCAAAGAACGTTCATTGCACAAAAAGCTACACTTTAATGCCATCATTCTGAGGTGCTAATTTTATAAGCTAATTATGCATTTCTATGAACTAGTTTAGTTATATAAAAGTTGAATTAAAATATTAATGCTTAATTCACAAAGATAAAGGACGTAAACAATTGAAGATCTCTGGATTGAAGATCGAACAAATATAAATAGCTAGGACGTTGAAGAAATTTTTATTTATACTACGAGTTATGTGAAAAAGACCAATACAATGACGTTTCATTGAAATCGTCTTTATATCATTTGTGCAGGTGCATATTGTTTGTTATGTGGTGTTGAAAAGTTGAATAGAGAATGACGCGCAAGGAATTCAACTTAGATGGAAGTAACACCTTCCGAAGTCAGGGAAAAGTAAAGACTAAAGGGGGAGTTGGAGGAGGCTGACTCAGCGAGGAGGCATCAGAAGGCGAGAGAGAACAAAAACTTCAAACTCCACCCAATAAATAACAAGTGTGTGGTTACTGAAATCATGCCTTAAAAGAAGTGAACTACCTATATCACAAAAGACATAAAGACTAATCAGTAGACACTTTTTGACGTGAAGAATAATAGTCCCAGAGCTATTTGTACCTTAATTCTCTACTTTATTATCGGCAAACAATCTATGCTTCCGACTTGTATTGTCTAGTTTCCAATGAAATATTATGCTATAGACTTCTATATTAGCAATTTTTTTAGCATGCATCTTATAATAAATGGGGGTTTCTGATTCTCACTAATTTGTATTCTTTTAAACGGAGATGGAAGTGAGACTATTTTACCTATCAGATTTATTGACAGATTTAAGCATTTATTAGTCTCAACAGTCTTTAAATCATTATATCTTGAACAAAGTCTTAGAATTCATTAAGATGTAATTCTTTTGGTGGATAATATTTCATTGTCACACGTCACCACCACGACCATTAATCACTCTTTAATTCACATGGACGCGAATCATTTCCTGAAATTCACTCTGAATATAATTTTTGTGAAGTTGAGATTCTGTACATATCTTAGTGTTACAATAATTTTTGATTTTCCTTTTGTAAAACACAAGATAGTGTTTTGCATTTTTACCAAACAAACATTCTAACACTGAGTTTTATCTCCGTCACTATCATGTGTCTCCTGTATTTTTAAATCTCATACCTCCCCGATGTAAAGTAAATGACCATGTTGCAACAAACATTTGGCAACTTGAATCTGAAGATTTAGCTTAAGGTCATCATGTGCATATTTTTCATTAAGATTTTAAGCATTTAATTAATCATTAAGTGTGTGAACAAGTATTAATATCTGCTGATAATTTACCACTCTATCCACATCACTAACCTCACTATTATCGTTCTCCAATTACCAACACCTTTGTTATTACAAACAAACCTTATTGATAACCACACCTTTATACAAGCTCATTCGAAGGCAAATATCGTTCAACACACATTTCTATCATATATAATACTTGCTGGACATCGATGTTTGGTGCAAACTTTTATACTTATTGTTTTTACACTAACTTCTATCTATATGTTTGATAAATATACACTTGGAGTTCAAAGATGATCGTGAGCTAGATTTGCATCGTCCTATCTTCATATTACCTAATCGCTCCTAGGAAAAGGCCTTGTAACTTATACAATGTGTTGAATTAGGAATATGGGTGGGGTTAGAAATGTGTTTATAACTTGTAACAAATTATCTTGGGTTGAGTAGAATACGGGGTTACAATGGTGCTTTTATAACTTAAAACAATTATAATTGTGGCATTTTCTTTTCAAACACAAATATAAATAAAATGGAAAATGAGATTATGTGGAGTCATTATAAAAGTTTATGTAGACAAAAATTGAACTAAACACAATTCCTCTTTTAAATAATTATCTACATGCTTTAGTTTCCTTTATAAATAATATTAAAATATATACATATTTCGTTTTTGAGCAAAAAAGTTTATTCTCAAAAAGCTTAAAAGTCATAATCTTAAAGAAAATTCTTCAAACAAAGAACCCTTTAATTTCCATACCCCCACTAAAAAGGAAAAGGCATTAACTTGATCGAAATCATATATAGCTTCAAGATTTGTCTTACTATTTGATGTGCATATTCCCAATTATTTATGAAAATAACGAACTCATTTATAAAGCTAAGGAAAAATCTTATAGATTCAAAAAATATCTAATTTCTTGTTGGTTGGCTGATTGAGCCGTTGTTGACTTTTGTAGCGCAGATTCTAGCTATTGTAAACATATGGCCGTGAAGTGTATTGATCGAGAGGCCAATCTCTAAAATTTGGTTTCAGCATCGCACAAAATGACCTGTACTGATTTTTTCCCAAGATTTCCTCAATATCTCGAAGAATTCGCTCATCATCGTGGATGTTTTCATGAGGAAATCTGAAATACTCCATCTACAAAAAAATAAACAGCTATAGCAAGCCTTCTCATAGAAAAATAACAAGTTTCCTTTAATTAGGTAAAGTGCAATATACTGAATTCCCTCCATGAAAGTTACAAAAACCATAATATTTTAGCAACAAAACTATTGCTTTTAAATTTTTAACATCCGTTTAACACTACATTATACAAACGCTTCAATTGATAATAAAATCTCTAAGTTTTGATACCTCCATAACATTCCCTCAAGTTCTCCTATTTATTTGAACAACTTTGCTACCTCGCACTCGGACGTTACCAAGTCGATACTTAAACCCCTATATCATACAAAAATTTAAATGAGTATTTTAAGACAAATTTTGATGGTGTTCGATAAGTATATCATCCTCAATACTACAATACTTTGCAGATCTCAATATAATACAACCTCCTAAGTGCACTTTATTCTGTAAGATTGTAGTTCTCCATTAATCGTTGCATTGATGATCTGCTTCCACAATAGTCTTTTCCTACTAAGTGCCATGTAAAACTGTCGGTTTGTTCTTGAGTGAAAGCCCCCCAAAAAATGTTGGGGAATTTTGAGGCCTTTGCTTGTTCTAGTAAAAGAAAAAATATCATTAACAATCAAATATGTATGGCCTCAAAGTATTCTTAAATATGACAGGATGTTTAGGTTAAAAATGCCTGATATATAGATTATCTTACATTTTAGATCATTCTTGATCCAAAAATTTTCAATACTTTTTCATTTTTAATACATTATCTACAAAGGAGACAAACGTCCCAAGTCCACTCTTTATTTCATCAAAGGAGAAAAAAAAAAAAAGGAATCCAGCTCATCTATTTATATTGCGCTACGGACATAATTTATTAAGTAATACTGAATACGTTTTGAGCATGGGCTTATAGAAGCAAAAAGTATTTTTCCATCCTCCTTCTTTACACCATTTAATGCTCGCAACACATTTAGATACTTCTAACTATCAGTATTTGAATATTTATTGTTTTGTACCTCTTCATTTGCCCTGCCAACACAAACCCCTAACAACACACAAGTAACAAATAAACACTTTAAACATACAATCAAAATTATTCAAAAATGTTATGTTTCTAGTGAATCAAAATCATTACCATTTGATTACATGTGTTCGATTGCAAGTACAATTTTCTTTTTTCCTCTTAAAGAAAAATTTGTTCAAAAAGAAAAAAGTTGTTGCTAATACAAGGAATCTACGAAACTGATCTTAAAATATTTATTTTAAAAATAAGTTTGAAATTGTCTGAAGCATAAGTTGTATTTAATAGTGGAAAAGTAAGCTTGAACAAGAAAAAATCAAAGTCATATTTTGACTTTTGTTACTAACATTTCAACAAGTTACCCGTGTTGGTCAAATTGATAGACACTAAAAATAATAGTATTTTTTTTCCCTTTAATATATTGTTGAACTTAACAGTTTTGTCCTAATTAGCATCGCAGATATAAAGAGAAAATAATAATATTCATTCTAAAATGTAGTCAAGATTATGATTTTCTGAATGTACGTAGTCAATATTAATAAATTTATTTCTCTTAATTAATATGGCCTTTTCTATTAATAAAAAAAATTAGCTTTGAAGGATGAAAAAATCGTCAAGATTCATGAATGAATATCAATTATTTTTATAAAATAATTTTTTGTACATAATTTTTTTTTCATTTATATGATTTAAATATTTCTTTTGTATTTTGTATGTAATTCATATGTTCTCATTCTTGTAGAATCAATAGTTGTTCTTAATCTATAACTTGTACTTAACTGTATTTTTTAATAAAAATTCCCCAATGGACTATCTAGTTTACATATTTATTTTTTAAATAATAAGTAAATATCCATTTTTTAAAAAAAAGATGTTTTGAAGGATTAAACATCAAAACACTTATACACCGAATATGAATTATTTATTAAAAAAATATTTATACTATCTTTATTTCATTTTACTAATACATTCAATATTGGGAGTCAATATTTCTTTTTTTTTTAAAAAATTTACTTACTACCATTGCCATGCTTTTATTAACTAGACCCGAAGAAAGGAGAGCCTTCAACAAAGAAAAAACCAAGGTTTTGGATGAAAAACAGAACAGAACTTCCTCTTCCTGTCTAAACTTGTCCAAGGAGTAAGTAGGTACCAATATACCAGGCAACAGAAGCCTCGCTCCGAAGTTTTGTCTCATTGATTGCATACATTTTTAGCTTTACTTTTACTCTTGACCTAAAGGGACTTTGATTGGCCTCCCTTTGACAGGCCCAATATTCCATCTCAAGTAGTTGCACATGCAACCCATTGATTTGTCCTCTAATTTTTAAAACTCATGCCATCACATGTAAAATGTCTGAGTGAATTTTGCAAATCATGGATGGACAGTAGCATTACAGTAACTTAGTCCGAAATAAGTTCTCTGCACAGAAAGCTAAACTTGAAATGATCATGCTGAGGTGATAATTTTATACACTAAAGTATGCCCTTTCTATGACTACTTAGTTATATAAAATTTAAGAATTTTGGAATTTTTAAAATATTCCCTCTTATTTGAATAATATATTAATTTTCTTAAACAAAGATAAAGGAACTTAACATTGAATGACTCCTCGTATTAAAAGGGATGAACAACCATAAATAGCTAGGACGTGAAAGCAATTTTGTATTTTATACAACAGAAGTTATGTGAAAATACCACTACAATACTACTTGTTCTTTCCATGAATCGTATTTATAATCATTTTGTGCAGGTGATATTTTTGTGTGGATGAAAAGTTATAGCGATATGACGCTCAAAATACATCACCTTAGATGGAAGTCAACTTCCGAATTCAGGAAAGTAAAAGACTAAATTGGAGTTGGGGAGGCTATGACTCAGCTAGATGCATCAAAAGCGAGAAACTTCAAACCTACCATAATAACAAGTGTGGTGGCTACTGAATCCTGCCTAAAAGAAGTGAACTACCTATATCACAAAGACATTAAAGACTAATCAGTAACATTTTGACGGTGCATAATAATTAGTCCCGAGAGCTATGAGGTAGCTTAATTCTCACTTTATTATCGGCAAACAGTCTATGCTTTCGACTTGTATTTGTCTAGTTTCCCAACGACATCTTGCCTATAGAATATGAAGGATTGGAAGGGGTGGTCAAAGGAGAAAAGGGATGAAGCGCGGAAGATAAAATATGGAGCATTATGGGTGGAGGGGCGGTGTTGAGGTGACGAAGGCGGAGGGTGCCTTCTCCTCTTCTCACTTTTTTTTCTCCTTCTCTTGCTAATAAATGGGTGTTTCTGATTCTCCTAATTTGTATTCCCTTGAAAGGGAGAGGAAGTGAGACTATTTTTATCTATCCGATTTTATTATAAGATTTTACGCATTTAATTAGTCTGAACATGTTTAATCATTATGATCTTGAATAAGTCGTAGAATCATTAAGATGATCTTTTGGTTTGGATAATATTCATTGTCCACACTCACCAACTCACACGCATTAATCACTTCTTATCACAATGACCGCGAATCACTCCTGAATTAACCGCTGAATATAAATTTTTTTTGAAGTTGAGACTCGTAACATATCTTAGTGTTACATAATTATTTGATTTTCTTTTGTATAACCAAGCTATTGTTTGCATTTTAACCAATACATCTAACTGAGTCTAAATCCTCTTCCATATCAATTTGTCTCCTATATTTTTTAAGTCTCATACTCCTCACCAAATGTAAAGTGAAATGACCGATTTTTGCAACATTTTGCAACTTGAATATGATGATTTAGACCTTAGGTCATCAAGTGCATATGTTAATTCATTAAAGTCAATTTAAGCTTTAATAACATTAAGTGTTGACAAAGTTTATATCTTGTTCTAGATAATTGTCACTCTACCACAATCACTAACCATTCACCATTAATCGTTAAAATTACAAAACAACCTTGTTACTACAACCATTATTGATACACCACTTTATAACAAGCTCATTCGAGGCAAATATCTTTACACATTCTATCATTATACAATACTTGCTGACATCGATGTTTGGTGTCAGACTTCTATTATACTTATTGCTTTAAAACTTCTACTATATGTTTTGATAAATATACACTTTGAGTTCAAATATGATCGTGAGCTAGATTTCATCGTCAGCTTCTATTACCTATCCTCTAGGAAAAGGCCTGTAACATTTACATGTGGTGATTAGGAAATGGGGTGGTGTTTACAATAGTGTTTTATAACAGTACATTATACTTGGTTATCAGGACTACGGGATTATGTGGAATCATGATAAAAGTTTAAGTAGCAAACAATTTGAACTTACCAATTTCCTCTCTAAATAATATTACATATATACCATATTTCCTTTTGAGCAAAAAATTTGAATGCTCACAGTCTAAAAGTCCATCTAATCTTAAAGAACCATTCTTCATATAGTAGCTTCAAGATTGCTTACTATTGGATGTCATATTCCCAATTTATTTATGAAAATAACGAAATCGTTTAAAGCTAAGGAACAATCTTAAAAGTCAACAAAAATATTTTAAATTTTCTGTTGGGTTGGGCTTATTGAGCGTTGTTTGACATTGAGTCAAGATGCTATCATGTTTGTACAACAACATGCCTTGAGTGCATTGATCAAGCGGCCAACTCTGAAAAATTTGGTTCAGCATGCACAAAATGACGTGGTAATGAGTTTTTCCCCCAGATTTCCTTCAATATCTCGAGAATTCACCATAATCAGCTGTATGTTTTCCATGAGGAAATCGAAGATACTCCCATCTACAAAACAACCTTTTATGAGGCAAGCATTCTCATAACATATTTTTTTTATTAGGTAAAGAACATAATTGAATTCCTCTCCATGAGTGTAAAAAATATAATATTTTACACAACTTTTTCTTTTAAATTTTTAAAAAATTTTAATCTACATTTAAAAAGCATCACACCTGAGAATAAAATTCTCTAAAAGTATTTGCATACCTCCATAACTATTCCCCCTCAGTTCTCATAATTATTTGAAACAAACTTTTCCTCCCTACTCGCACTCGGTAGTTCACCAAGTCGATACTGAACCCCTACCCCTATATCCATAAAAAAAAAAAAAATATTCTACATGAGTAATTTCAGCAGACACGATTTGATGGGTTAGCTAAATATAGTCACAAGCTCATACGAACAATAATTTGCAGATCTCAATATATCCAAACTTACAATTAGTGCCAATTTATTATGTAAGATTGTCGTTTTCCTTATCGTGTGCATTGATCATTCTGCTTCACAATCAGTATTTGCCTACTAAAGTGCCATGTAAACTGTCGGTTGTTCTTGAAGTGAAGCCCCCAAAAAATGTTGCGGAAATTCTGATGCTTTGCGTGTTCTAGTACAAGAAAAAAATCATCAACAATCAAATATCTATATGTCTAAAAGTACTCTTAAAAATGCGGATGTTTAGTTACAAATGCTAGATATATAGAATTATCTCATTTAGATCTATTTCGATCCAAAAATCTCATAAACTTCTTCATTTTAATACATTATCTTACAAAGGAGAAAACTTCACAGTTCAATCTTTATAATTCATCAAATGGAGAGAAAAAAAGGAAGCTCGTCCTCTTTCTATGCTTTATACAGACTGATTTATTAAGTAATTAGGAAATACCTTTTGAGCATGAGCTTTATAGAAGAGAAGCAAAAGGTATTTTTACAAATCCTCCTTCGTTAACACCATTAATGGCTCTCACAACATTTAGATACTTCTAATCATATTTGATTATTGATTGTTGGCACTGCATTTGGTTTCCACACAAAACCCTAACAACACACAAGTAATAAAGTGTACAACACTTAAACATACACAATCAAATCATTCAAAAATTTATTGTTTTCTAGTGAATTCAAAATCATCAATAACCATTTGTTGCATGTTGTCGATTGTCAAGTACAATTTTCTTTTCCTCTTAAAAAAACGAAAATTTGTGCAAAATAAGAAAAAGCTCTTGCTAATTCAGGAAAGATAAGAATGATATTAAAATCTTTATGTTATAGTTTGAAATTGTCTGAAAGCATAAAAGTTAATATTTATAGTGGACAAGGTTAGCCTTCAACAAAATCAAAGTCATATTGTACTTTTGTTCCTAAAATTTAACAAAGTTAGCACCTTGTATAGTCAAACATGATAGATACCAAAATATTAATTTTTTTTGTTTCCTTAATAATTGTGGAATAACTCTTTTTTCCTAATTGCATAGAAGATAAAAAAGAGAAAAATAATAAATATTCATTTAAAATGTAGTCAAGATTATATGTGTCTGAATGTATAGCGTCAATATTATGTATTTATTTCTCTAATTAATAAAACCTTTTTCGATAAAAAAAAATTCTGCTTGAAGGATGAAAATGTCCAAAGAATTTCATGATGAATATGACTTGTTTTTATAAAAAATAAGTTGTACATATTTGTTTCATTTTATATGATTTAATATTTCTTTTTGTATTTTTTAAGTAATTCAAATAATGTTCTCATTCCTTGTAGAATCATAGTTTCTTCTAATCTATATTTGTCCTTAAATGGATTTCTTAATAAAATCCCTAGAATGGTACTATCTAGTTTACAGATTTATTTTTTATTATTATTAAGCCAATTAATACAAGATGTTTGAAGATTAAACAAATCAAAACACCATTCACCGAATATGATTGTTTATAGTAAAATATATTATATACTATCTTGATTTTCATCTATATAGTACAATTCAATATTTGTGAGTCATAAGTGTATTTCGAAAGTACTTTTATCTACCTTGCATGCTTTTAATTACAATTTCTGACATAAGTTAAAACGAATTTAAACTATTTTCGCACATCACCTATTCGCATTCCGGAATATTATACATTATTTTAATGGTAATTAAAAGAAGTTTATTTGTTTAATTATCCTTTTATAAGTTTTTCTTTTAATTCTGACTCATTGCAAGATCTATCGGCAGTACATGAAGTGCGATAAACTTATGTACGATCATTCTCTTCAAAATCAACAAAGTGAACCTTTGGAGTAGCTTAATAAAATTAATAATAGTAATTTAGTGTAACAATTAATTTTATACATAAACTGGTACATATGAATACGAGGTAATGAACCTCATCATAAAAAAACTTTGTGTTTGTCAAAAATATTGTTAGGAGTCCGTCCCCTACTATTAAAATGATTGAAGACCCCAAAAGCCAAAAAGTTATACATTAAAATCTAATTCTCTAACAAAGAAAAAATGACTATTACCATTAAAGAATTTGTGTGAATTATAGATATATGTACTGTAATACCAAAGACAAAATAAAAATTGTTGACCTTTTTGTATGTGGAAAAAATGTAGCAGACCTCATTTCCATGTTCGATAGAATTTAGATGTTTTTACGTTCTTTTTTAGACTAACATATTGATGCATGTTGTTGTAATTATCAAAGAACTTATGCAGTGATTAACTACAAAGAGAAAAAAAAAAAACTTAATCTTTTGTTATATTGACAATGTTGTCATTGTTTCATTTGTTTTGTTAAAGGTAATCAGAAGAAAAGGCGTGCATATGACTAGAACTCATTTCAAACAAAAGAAATTCAATCAAATTTAAAAGAGTGGTGTCAAACAAAGCTCAAGCCATTCAATCCACCGAATTCATTCATGTTTTGGATGGATCAATATTTATCCATCTATTAGCTCAATTTTATTTCAAACAACTCATTTCAGTTCCATAAAAAAAATGCTTTATCTGTGTCTCAAATTGATTACCGATAATCTTATTACATATTTTTTAAAATAACATTTCCTTATTTTAATATGTTCTATATAGTCCTAATAAAGAAAGTACTAATTTGGTTAGAACTAAAACATAAAAGAACAAATGAAGGAATTAAGTTTAGTGAGAATTGCGCCTGGATAGTTATTATCATCCGCTTTTATCTTATTTTAGTCGATCTATTTCAACAATTCAATAGCCTTTGTATAATCATAATTCATCATATTTATAAACTCCTCTTATTACTTCGAAGCTAGTGAAGTAACAAGTACTTGTTTCCAATCACGTGACCATAGCTTTTGTGTTACGAACAAGCCCCAGCCCATTGTTACACAACCAATTATTTATTGGGCCGGAGAAGAAGCAATAGACTGGAATTAGCTAAAAAAAGAAAAAAAGTTGATTTGGGACCCAAGCCCATTACAACAGGTTAAACAGGAACTACTGCTTATAAAATGTATTCACCTTGATTAAGCAACTAACTGAATGGGTGGCTTTACTAATGTATATTTTTTGAAGAGATATGCTCAGATTGTAAAATTAGTTTCTATATTACAATTATTGAGGATAAATCTAGTTAAATCAATACTATCGGTGTATCCCAAACGGTGATCAATGATCGTATAGAAATACCCAACTTTATCTCATCTCAGAGTTTTATATATATATTAATATGGTTATCCATAAAATAATATTAACTAAGAAGGGTAAAAAAAGGAAGAAAAGCAGAAAGTGAGATAGGAGATGTTTTAGACCATGAAATATTTTTCACTTTTTTTTTTGGGAATTTCACGTGCCGGGAAAAAGACGTTTGTCAATAAAACGGTCACGCGGGCTAAAATTTACTTCAGTAGAATTAAATATCTGAGAATTTGAAATAGCAAAAAGTTGTTTTCACTTCAATAGTAGGAACAAGGGCTTCAACATGACTCACTTGATCAATTGTAGAGAAAAGCCAAAGCAAACATATACTTTTACTTTGTATCTACATTTCTTTGTTTGCATATGGATCAAGATTTTGAAATGTTATCTAATCAAACATTCCTCTTTAATAATGACCCCACGATCTTTTTCCTTTCATTGTCATAATACAATTCTTCATTATTGTTTGTTTTGTTAAGCTTTCCTTTAACAGAAACTAGTCCTCTCTCTATCTTTATAATATTGCCAGAGTTTCTGATTATTAATTAATCGATATGGAAATTGTTATCTATTGTTGTGGAAAAGGTAACGGACTGCTTGATGCATCCAAATGTGGCGAGGGGATGGTAGTTATTTTACTACAAGAGCAAATCACATGTTCGCATCAAACATGTGAGAAACTGAAGAATATCAAAAGTAAGGTCCAGGAAGAGCGGAAGTTTGCCCGGAGAAACTTACAACAGCACATTTCCACACAATGCCGAAGCATTGGTTAACTAGTGTTGATACCACTACGGAACATCTGGAACTGTAAGGCAAGGTACAACTGAGGTTGAAAAGGGTTCATTTTATGTTTGTGTCCAAACTTGAAGTCCCAGGCTTTACTAACCCTGGCATGGGTAGATCTAAGAAATTTCCTGAGTTGATTCACTTTGCAAGTGACGGCACTAACTAATCAAATGCTTTCTCCTTTGAATCGTCCAGCTCAAAGTCATGATGCTATACCTAATAACAATGGGAGGTGTTTGACTCTAGAAAATTCACAATGATGAGTCATGGCAGCTTTGAAAGAATGACGGGGTCACTATGATTGGTATATGTTGTATGGGTGGTGTTGGTAGACAACACTGGC
This sequence comes from Solanum habrochaites, assembly GCA_027704765.1. Lineage (NCBI taxonomy): Eukaryota > Viridiplantae > Streptophyta > Magnoliopsida > Solanales > Solanaceae > Solanum > Solanum habrochaites. The sequence goes on along the minus strand of JAKWJA010000524.1, from coordinate 123,451 downwards.
TGATAAAATCAGACAGAAGGCGAAGCAGAAAGGATGTTAAATTTGATGTTGTTATGGTAATTGTCCCTCAACAATCAGACCCTAGACGAATTCAGGATGACGATCGCTAGGGATTCGGACGACATTAGAATGGGATGATATGTTTAGAGTCGGAGAGACCGCTGTTTACAAGATTAGGGGATCAGAACAGTCCTTCTAAATCTTGGATGATATATGGAAGGCTCTTGATCTAAAGAGACTTGGAATTCCCAAGTGGAAGCACCACAACCATCCTTCAAAGTGATATTCACAATGCATTTCCGATCGTTTGTCAAGCATGTGAGCTTAGAAGATCATGAAATTGGGGATGGTTTCTGAAGATGAAGCTTGGATCCTTTCAAGCAGAATTGTATTTTTGTTGAAAATCCTTCTCTACTTTGAAATGTGCAAAGATGTTTGAACAAAGAATGCAAGGGGCTTTGCTATAATTTACAGTTGCAGAGCACTAACAATCTTAAAACCGGCCTTCGTGGGATTGTGGCCCTTGAACAATTAAGAAGTGCGAGAAACAAGATTATTCCTAAAGTGACCAAAAGTTTGTATAAACCTCTAAGTCAAGATATGATTTCTTGGAATGTAATGAAGCACGAAACCTTTTTGCTTTGTTCCTTGTTTGAGGAAGATAGTGATGTCTGTCTGAAGAATTACTAGGTAGAAGGGGGCTTTTGCATCTTTTTCAGAAATCTGAAATTAGAACATGCAAGAATACGGTGTGTCTTCTGTTGGAAACATTAAAAGATTGTTTCTTGTTAGCCCATGGTTCAGACAAAACTTGTGAAAATGCATGATGTTGTCCGTGATGTGGCTATAAGTATCGTGTCTGAGGAGAAGCTTAACTTTATGGTAATTCACCTGTTAACTCATATGAGTTCCAAAAAGAACTTTTATGAGCATTTCACTCACATTTCAACAGTTGCAAATAATTGATTAGCATCCTAGATCAATATTTTGCCCCAACTGATGTTTTTAAGTTGAAACTCCGGGTTGATGTATTCTTTCAAGTTACAAGATGATTTTTTTGATGGAATGGATAACTCAATGTCTTCAGCCTGGTGTATACAGGTAGTACCAGGACCCGTTCTGCCTTGGCTGGCATGCATTCGGAGGTTGTCACTTTGAAAACGTTGTGTCTGAGTATCTATGGTTGGGTGAAAAAAAAACATATCCATTATCACGGATATTGTAACTTAAGAATTCTCAGCGATAGAATTCTGTTTTAGTTGAGGTGCAGTGGAGATTGAAATTAACCACAGCCTAATTATGTTTGAGTTGCCGGAATGCTTGCAAAACATTGAAATGATTTCAACAAAAGCATGTGGTCCTTATCAAGCTAGTTCAGTTGGAGGAACTACATATGGTGAGTCAATATTGTATTAACTCCAGCCTTGATGAACTGAAACCTTATCGAGATTACCACACTGACATTAAGTAAATGTGCCGAAGATGTTATCTGCAGTAACTGAGCCTATCTTCCAATTGACACGGTACAATCTTACCTTGAGTGACAATGGGGACTTCAAATCAATGGATGAATTCTATAGGAATAGTACTTTAGAGGTCATGGAGACCTGGCCCATTGGGTAATTGGATCTGCCACCTGTTTGAAGAAAGTGAATTGATACATTCAACCGGAAGAGCTCTTGTAAGTGCTTACTTGAGGATGCATACAAAATAACTCCATAATGTGAATGTCTCCCTCGCTAGAAGTGATGTTAGTGAAACATTATTTAAGAGCTCTGTGAAGAGAATGAAATCATCGAGTTCCCCACTTTATATGATTGAAGCTCAATATATCAAAAATTGCCTGGACTCACTTTGCAGTGACAATGTGAGGCCATTAAGTTCTCTGTTACGGAAAAGATCTTCCATGAGTTACAATTTCCAAATTTCTGGCCTACAGCCAACAACTTCCATCACTCACGATCTCAATCCTCTTTTTCAAATACCGTTTGCTCTTATCGTGAACCTGCTTACTTTTCAAATTTTATTCACAGGGATAATTTTAGTTTTTTAAAATTTCTCTATTCGTTTATCATTATTGGAATTCTTATCTTATTTCATATTTGTAGTGCGAAAAATAAATAGATATGGAAAAGGAAGAAACAAGTACGAATAATTAAAGACATTTTTTTAATGACCCTCTCAATTTACTCGGGTCATATGACTAGCTCAATAGGCTATAAAAATCGAGTTTGGTTATGACCTACCCAATTAAACATAGTTAATCTCAATAACTTTTAAACATATTGTTTATTTAACTTTATAACCTACTTTGAATGTATTAAGGCTTGAATAAATTAATTTTGAAATCAATTTCAAATATCCTGAGTTGAATCCATAAAATTATGGACGGATTAGACTGTTTACCTAGCTCCAAGTTTGATACAATGAACAGTTGGCAGGTTTCTTGTCTCAACCTGAAAGGCTCGACAGCTATAGTTCTAACGTAAAGTTCTCTATGCTCTCGACAAACTTCCAATTACCTACTTCAAGCAAACTTGAAACCATTGGAAGTAAAGAATTGTAGAAAATTGATAAACTTAATCTCTCCGTCGTAGATGGATCCAACAAGATTCAATGAAGGAAGTAGCTGAATTTGAATGAATGGATACACAAAGATTCAATTCCTAAGGTTGGTCCTTCTACACAATTGTATAACTACTTAAATCTAGTGCTCTCTTTCTATAAACTTTAATATAATAGTAAATATTCAGTTACTTATTTATGTTGTCAATTAAGCCAACTTCCTTGTACAGTAGTTTCAATTGGAAACCTTATTATTTTCTGCTCCCAGGACCAAAAAGAAATGTAGCACTAATAAAGTTCAAATAATAGGAAACGAAGAAAATATAAAGATAATCGCAAGTGTTTGATTAACATTGCCCGAAATGAATATATGAAAGTTACAATAAAATAATTAATGTTCAAAAAATATTTTTTTTTAAATTAGATTTTGAGAATCAATAAATACAATGTGTAGTATATTATAATATATATATTATATATATATTAGATATATATATATATATATATATATATATAATATAAATAATTTGTATTATAAGTGATGTCTAATTATTGGAGTCCCTCGGTAGGATATGGTTTGGAATCCTACTTGGGGAGCCAGGTGAGGTTTCCCCTATAAATAAGGGTTTTCCTTTCATTGTAAATAGGAAATTGTGAAAGTGTCGAGGGTGGAAGGGTGTATGTATATCCTTCAAGATCTTTGTCTCTGTCGTTCTCCTACTGTGCTCTTCTTCAATTTCAGTTCATAAGTTGTTTCATAACACGTTATCACACGATGTTCTGTTCTTAAAGAATGACGGAAGAAGACGGGAAGTGCAAAGACATCTTGCATAATTGTTGCATAAGGTCGATATCTTCAAAGTATGATTTTATTTGATGTTATAAATTAATTTTTGTATCTATGCTGGAGTACCATTTAGTAATATTTAAAGAGACTTGTCGACGTTCTATACATTTAATTTTAATCGATTGGGAAGAAAATTCCTTAATTTCTTTTAATAATTAAAGAAGCAAACTTTAGTGATAGGTTTTGTTTTTCATCAACCTTTATATGAGGTATGGTATCTATTAAGCTTATATTTATTAACTACTTAATGTTTATTATAATAAATCATAATCTCAATTTGGTGTGTACATTATAATGTACGATCATATTGCTATCATCAAAGTGATAAATTATAATTTATTTGAAGGTTTGAGGTGAGCCTCCAATGGGTAGACGATTATTAAGTTTATCGCAGCAAAAGATAGACGATGAATTTAAATCTAATCGCAAAAAGAGGGTAAGAATTGGGTTCAAGTTCTGATGCACCATGATGATACGATATTGGGTTCAAGATCCATCAATTTTATGACCTAAACATTTTTATATGGATAGAAACATGAATGTGAGTCTAACTTGCACCATATTGATAATAGAATAATGACTAAAAAAACGAATGTGTTTTCGATGAAAAGTCATGCCATTTACTGAATTTGCTACTTACATAAAGTGAATGTGTGGTTGTATGCTAATATGGTCTGAAGAATACAAGTGATGAATAATGCACATAAATTATGGAATAAGGTACTAAAAGCTATCATAATTTGATAACTCACATGTTTGTGTTCCATTCATGAAGAATGTGACCGTCTATAAAGCTAAAATATGGATCCATTCCTAAATGGAATGAGGTAAGCCACCCTGTGCTAGTCAGGAAAAGCTTGCGACCTTTGGTCAAATGAATGTGGTTATCACAATAATGTCGCTAAGAGACATGTATTATAGAAAGTTTCATGTTTTATCTTCGTGCTTGAATGGACAAGAATTGATTGCAATGGAGGAACATTCTATGGTAAATAACAGAATTTACTAATTCCTATACTTTCTTAGTTTGACACGTTGTCTGGGACATCATTAGAGTGCTTAATGTTTGACGAATTATGAAAAATTAAAATGGACTTTCATGGAAGAAACTAAAAATTCTTTTAGATGGTGAATTTTCTTGTACTACTTATTAGCAAGACACGCATTGTGAGACCACCATAAACACAAGTTTTGAATGAATTTTCTCCTGCGTTGTAAGAACGTATAATATAGATATTTATGGACCTATTCCTTACACCAAATGGATTGTTTAGATATTTATGATCCTAACAAATGTTTTCTTTCTATATGATCTCATGTGTTGGCTATTCTTATCTTGCAACTTGAGTGTTGCAAAATGTTTGGCACAAATAATTGTTTACATGCACATTTTTCTTCAGATTAGGTTGCTTCAAGATGGAATCATGACTTACCTAAAGGGGAAAAGTAATTGAGAAGAAATAAATCTAAAATTACTCTTGAGTTAATAAATTGAAATATACTCATATAATAGTAAATCTAATTTACTAAGCAACAGCACTGGCGTAGTAAACTTGGAGTATTACGAAGTACTACTAATTTTTTTAGTTGGAATAAATACTTTGGTCAATCCCAAAGGATGTCCATCCTGATAATGGACATACATTTGAAAAACTAAAGATTCTTCCAGAATTCTTTATGTTTTTTGTTCTCTGATAAAGCTGATTGGATCAACAACTCAATTTGGGACGAAATCCCTACATTTCGAAAAGTATAAAAGGTGAATAGGACCGTTTACCTAGAAGGTGATAGGATAAAAGGATATGATCAATACGTATAATCATATGTGGTTTGTTGTCAACTTGCTTCCGTTTGACATTCCGCACAATTGTTTGGGCAAGATATTGAGGCTAAAAGCACACTTTCAGAATTGAATCAAGATAATTCATCTTTGATAATATTGAAAATATATAAGATGATGTGACATAAATGTCTCAGATAGTGAATCTTGCTATGAAATAACGTTTCATATGTGATCTTAAATACGATATTACATACAAACATAATTGTATTAATCAAACCCAATAGTTATGATTAATTTTTTCTATTAATTGGTTTTAATGTCAGGGCACCAATAGTTTTTCATCTGATACTTTTTGATGTGCATATATGCTTAAATGAATATACTATGAATGCCACAAAGATAGACTCGCCAAAAGATTGAGATATATGTTTTAGGTTGTCTACATAAGGGGGAGCTTAGACGCAACACAAAAGTTTGTAAATACTCCTATTGAATGTCCCTTAAGCAAGTCTATGACATCCTAAGCATGATAGACTAATCAATTCTACATAAAATAATCCTTGAAAAAAGGGTAGGATTAAATAACACAATGAATCATAAAAGGAGACAATGTGCGTCTTGAATAGCCTACAACTACATAAACACAAGCAACCTCATGAGAGGGTAGCTACTTAAAATAATGAAGTTATTATATCTCAATACGTGTTTTTCGTATTGTGAATCAATACAAAATCGTATATCGTTGACGATATCTTTGATAGAATAGGGCGCAATTTTGTAAATATTATAGGATATGACTTCTAACATCTATTAAAGCATTCTGTGCAAGAAAGAATTATCAAGTGAAAAAGTTGGAATGATGCAATCTTGGTAGCATAAATCTTATTTGACTTGCAATCTAGTCACTAGAAGATGTCATACATCTAATATGGATGTTGTTAACTTGACAAAATTGATTGAAAATATCCAATGGGTTCAAATATAAAAGCATATACAAGTTTTTAGAAAACTTGTTAAGCATCCTCATAATGTTAACTTCGATTCCAAACGCATGAAGCAGATACAAATATTGTTTAATTCAAGTTGATAACTAGAATTGAAAATTTGAAGAGTTTTCAAAAGGGCATAGATTCTTTGCTTAAGATGTTAAGTAAGGAACTTGCAAGAAATAGTTGATCTTTGAAGTGAAGATGCATAAACCAGATGGAGAATCATATTTCGTCCAAGATTTTCTACACTAATGAGGCTCCCCAAAAATGATGATATCAACATTACGAGGTCTGTTTCAAGGTAATAGTATAAGTTGGATTTATTCACCGTGTCTCGACAACTACAAATTTCAAGAGATGATGCACAATCTTGAAACGAAGATGCTAGTTCTCTGAATTGATTTTGTCCTTAATGTGGAGTTCATCCCGCGATGTACCTTTTTTCCTCACAAGGTTTTTGTGTCCCACACGGTTTTCCTTGTATGGTTTTTTAATGAGGCATCCATAATGTGTATTAAATTAGATATGTGAACTCTTTTTCCTTCACTAATTTTTTTCCTACTGGTTTTTATCTAGTAAGGTTTAAAAAACGGGCACATAATCTACCGACAATTCAGGGGGAGTGTTCTAACATTTGTATTATAGTGATGTCTAATTATTGTGGATTCCCTTGTAGGAATATTGTTAGGAATCCTACTTGGGACCAAGTAAGGTTTTCCTATAATAAAGGTTTTAACCTTCATTGTAAATAAAAGAAAAAAAAAATTTTTTTGGTGACAATAGTGAATTCTGAATATACTCAAGAAGTATTTTTCTCTTCTCCCACTTGCTTCTTCTCTAATTTATATAATTTCATAACATATATCTATATAATATATATATATATATAATATATTCTTGAGATTGACACTATCAAATGTTTCGTCGTAAATAATCCTATTTTTTTAACATTTTCTAAGGGAACACTATTATAAGAATTATGTCGAAACAATTTCACTTCGAAATCTAAATTTTGGCTTATTAATTTTTATTTAGTTTATTAAATTGATAAAAGATAATATAAAAAGAAATGGTTTAAAATAGTTGATTTACTAAAGTAAGACAATATCTATTTAATAACGGATGAAATAAAATGAAACCGATAAAGTTATTAAGCCCACACCCCTCATGTTCACTTGATTTAAGTGAAAAATAAACAATCTACTCCATAAATATATTTAATCATGAATACCACACGAACACAAACTATAATGGTCATGTAAGATGATATTTGAGTGATCTTTTATCTATTTATACAGGAATAACCACAAACAAAAATATAAATTGTCATGAAAATGGGCATTCTGTACTATGATTATTGTGAGTGATTTTTTTTTTTCTCTAGTTAATGTTGACGGTTTACTTTGGCACCAAACTTATATATATATATCTCTCTATATCTATCTATATCATATCTATCTATATATATGGGTGTGTGTGTGTGTGTGTGGGTGTGTGTGTGTGTGTGGTGTGTGTGTGTGTGAATGGCCGTTAATCCTTGCTGGTACAAGCTGCTAACTAAACTCTCACACGTGGGGACGGTAATCTCTCATAAAACTACTTGTTAAGAAATAATTAACATAAAAATATAAGTTAATTAAATTACTTTATTATTTAATCTTATTTTAATACTACATACTTGGCCTCTATGTTAGTATCGAATCCACAACCCACACGTTGATGAAATGAAGAACATAAGAACTTTCGAGAGAGAGATATGAGAGATCTAGAGAGAGAAGAGAGAAAACCACTATTTTTGTGGTACACCGCCTGAGTAAACTTCCACGGCGATGGGTATATATATTAATCATTCAGAATATTTTAGTAAAAGAAATAATGAGAATACATAGTACATCCTAAATTGAACAGCATGAATACTAATATATGACAGTACATCAAATATTAATTCGACTCCCAACCTACAATTCTCCCACTTGGAGACTGATTCCGTCATCCAAATACATTCTCAAAAAAAATGCCTCTCTTCATCATCAAAATCTTTACGAACCGCAACTCTGAGCAACAACTAAGAAACAAATCGAGTTTTTGCATACCCCATTTTCCCAACATTCAACAATTTCTGCTTCAACATGTTCTGTCGGGTTCTTTGCACCCTCTAAATCTTCTTCGAACACATATCACCATCTCTCCCCTACCCTGCGAGTGAAATATACCCCCTCTAATGGTGTTTGTCTTCGAATGATAAGTGAATTTTTTCACCAACTATAATGGCACTAACTCTGGCTATCGGGTAAAGAATCTTCCTCTCTCTCTTCTGCCCATTCCTCTATATAATCTGCCACCCCATCATCACTCTTCTCCATCTTTCCCAATTCAACTATTGCCACAATACTCCCTTCATTAGATGCAGAGAAACACACTTCTGAGCCTGGACATCCAACGCACTTGCGTTCCACCCTATGTGTAAATGTACCGGATGTGACTCTTTCTCGAGTCCACATCCCCCCACGATCAGCCTCCACAAAACCCGTATAGTCCCCTTTCCTTTGCCAAAACAAAGTGCAGTACTGGCTGTCCTCTCAATTCTCAGAGTCCACTTCACAATTCCCAATGCTCTTTCCCCGGTTCGCCCTTACCGGCTAACAACTCCCACTGCATGTGTATATCAGTCTAGTGCAGACCCAGACATCCATCAACTCCCAACTGCTGAAGAATATGGAACAAGTTCCGATATGCTCACGCTCCTCTGCAGTCTTGTGTGACTGCTTCTTTTGACATTTTAAATGATTTGCCAATGGGAGTAGTCCTGGGTTTAGCATCATTAACCCTGAATCTGCTCAACATCCTTCTCAATGTACACTTCTAAATAATTTAAAGTGCAAAAAGATCTATCCCGATAAATCGTCATCCCCAAAATCTGCTTTGTGGAACTCAAATCTTTCATCTCACATGCTGCAAGGCACCGTTTCCTTCAGATGTTAATCTCCCTCATACTAGATCCTGCAATAACATATCATCCAACACAACAACAGTAGAAAGACATATGAATCAATGTATTTCTTGAGAACCAAGGATCCTTTTTCAGCTTTGCAGAATCCACTCTTGGTCATGAAGGAGCAACTTCTGTACCCTACCTGGTGCTTGCTTGTCCATACAAGCTCCTGGTAAGCTTGCACACCATGTGTTCCTTGCCTGAACCACCAATCCTTGTCCGTTACTGCTACTAGATCTCTTTTTCCATATCTCCATGTAAAAAAACGTTGTTTTTAACATCCCTTTGCTCTAATGCAAATGCTCACGATGCAAACAATACTCAAAATAATTTGCATAGAGGTTAACTTCACAACAGGAAAAGGGATATTTCATCATAAGCAATATCTTTCCTTTGTGAATTCCTTTACCCACTAACTACTGAAACTTCTTTTGGCCAATCTGGTTAGTCTTTATTCTGAACACTCACTTGTTCACAAACTCTCTTCTCTTCCCCTGCAGTAACTCAGTCACACCCATGTGTTGTTTCTTCCAAGTGAACCCGCTCTCATCATCCTAGCTTGCTCCCACTTAATAGATCCTCCACCCTGTAGGGCCCTCATCAAAAGACTTTGATTGATTCCCCCGCATCATCCAACAATCGATATTGTAATGCAGTTGAATACCATTTGGGTGCCGCTTATGGTTTCATGGATGATCTCCTTTACCTGCTCTGTGTACTTGTCTCCACTTCGATTCTTCCGTCGGAGTTGGTTGTAACTCTGCTTCTACATCTCCCGGGGTTTACTCTTTCTCCAAACTCATCCTCAACCCCACTTGCTTTGTATCTCTAGAAATCCTTCCCTGCTCTCTTCTTTGACAGGACGACTCTCAAAATGTCACGTCACAATGTCTCAGGATCTTTCTTTCTTATCATCCCAGAACCTGTAACTAAACAAATCAGAATCATATCCTATAAAGTAACACTCCAAAAGCCTTGGCATCAAGCTTGCCTCTCTTTCTGGATCCGACATAACATATTAGTGCAAACACCAAAAGTCTCAATTTAGTACTTTGATTCTTTTCTGTCCACACCTCCTGGAATCTGAACCTCCTATTGATCAAGTATGCAGCCCACAGTGTATCCTCATACTCCTTGCACGCTCATTCACTGTTCCTTTTTCACTTCCTCTCCGCAATTCCCCTTCTGCCTTGCCTACCATGAACTATTCTCCTCAATCTGATCCCTCAGCTTCTGCACAAATGCCTTGAACTCTAATTTGTCATACTCTCCTCATTATCAGACCCTTAATGCATTTGACTTTCAACGGTCTGATTCTCAACTTCAAATCAAGCTTTGCACTTTCTTGAACGTTGCAAACCATCTGACTTATTCTTCAGACTTACACGACCATACCTTCATGCCTGAATCATCAATTAAGTACCATAAATCTAGATCCTCCAATTGTAGGATACTGGAGATGGTCCCCCAACATCTGTATGTCACCCTTTCCCACCACACTTTGCTTTGGCTCTCTAGGAGTCTTTGTGAATCTTACTCGTTTTCTATTTCCCATAACAAATCTCTCCGCAAAGTACCCATATCAACAGACTTACGACCCTCTAATGCTCCTTTTTCCACCGCATCTTCATCTCCTATAACACTCATGTGTCCAAGTTTTGTTGTGCCATATACATGAACCTGGAGTGCACTTTCAGCAACAGTGTCCTGTTAATACACTCATACACTCTGCAGTGGTGTACAGGTTCCTGATTTGGTGCCCACGAGCTGTACCATAAAGCACCTTCACATATTCCCGAACATTCCCAACTTGGTGCCATCATCCATTGTTTCCAACAGACCCATAGATCAGATTTTTCTTGAGCCTACAGGAAGTATATCAGACATCCTCCAATGTCCCTGGTTTCCCGAGATTTTCCCTTATGGCAAACATTCCCCTTTCGTCAATTCCTAAGGCTTTATTGTCAGCAGATATACCTTTCCAAATTTCACAGAGTTGGAAAATTTTGGAACAACTCCTTGCTTGGAGACAAATGGAAAGAGCACCCGATCCAAAATCCATGATTCAAACCGGGTTGTTTTCTACTAAGGATTAGAGGCATTCCCTAATGCCTCGCTGAATTTACATATCATTAATCTCTCCAGATTTCTGATTTTGTTCTCTTGGGCTTTATACAGCTCTCCAAAGAAAGTGACTTTTTTTTCCCAGTTCCAACAACTCACATTTGATCTATTCAGACATTTTCCTCACTTTTTGATTTTGATCGACCATGTTGATTTTGGTTGGGCCTTTCGTCTTACTTCTCCCCCTTGGTCAAACGCTGAGAGCACTGCCCGATGATCTACCATTCTGGTTTGCGAATCCTTCGCTGGACAACCTCACAATTTCATCAATTTTGTTTCTCCAATTCGGGTATTTTGCTATTTCGCAGCAAACACGTATCCTAAGAACTCGGGCAGAGACTGACAATCAATTCACGCATTATTTCATCTTGAAATTAATATCCACAAAATTCGATTGACCACAATCATTTGAACTCATTTAATATGATAGAAACAGATCCTTCTCAGACCTCTATAAATTTGAACAATCTACGCATCAAATATTATCCTTGTTTATCGCCGATGTTTTCCTACCTGTTTACAATGCCTTCAACAGAGTTTCGACGTAGTTTTATATCCTTGACGATTTTGAACGCACATTCTTGACAAATCCAATTGTATCCCACACCCTAGACATGGAAATCCGTGGATCTTCCCCTTCTCCTCCATCATGAATTTCCGTCCGGCTTTCACCCCGGTCCACGGTTCGTGTAAATCTTTCTTGTACAAATAATTTTCTATCTGCAATCTTCCATAAACTAAAATCGGATTCATCAAACTTCCTCGATTCCAAGCTTTAAACTTTCCATCTTCACTGATCGTTGTTGAATCTCCTTACTCTGATACTAGTTTGTTAGGATCGGACATCCACACCCACACCCACTTTATGAATTAAGAACACAGAACTTTTGAGAGAGAGGATAAGAGATCTTAGATAGGAAAGAGATAACCAATATTTCGGGTAAACCCCTTGCGTAAACTTCACTGGCGATGGTAGATATCTTAATAATTTAGAGTATTTTTAGTTACAAGAGAATAAATGGAGAACTAAATATACATCCTAAAATTGAACCCGGGTGAACCTTAATATATGACACTACAATGAAAATTAATCAGAGGCTCCACAACCTACACTCACTCACCAACACTCTATATAATCAACTCTTTGTATACAATTAATGCATATCCTTTCTCAAGCAATTAAGAGTGGGAAAAAACCAGTCTAGTTTCATTGTTTGTGTGCGGTCATTATTTGGTATGGTCATGCCAATGGCTCAGTGTTGAAGTCATGTTGCAGAGGGTTGTGCTGGGGGGGTGGGTAAAAATGGTTCAAGAAACTTTCTCATGAAAAACAAAAGGTAACTAAATTTCATTTCTAGTTTCACGACCAAGTTGTCAAAAAATTCCAACTGAAGTGTCCAAATCGGCACATCCACATGGACTCTGCCAATACCCACTTCATTTTTCGCTGCTACATGATAGGCGACCCACTAACAATTGGAACAGACTCTAACTCGACAATATGGTCGCGCCCATGGATTTATGGTTCAGCTAATCAACATAAGGGTGCCCTTCTCATGACCCTACATGTTCGTGTTCACTAACTTACATTACAATGGGAGAACATTGAGTATTGTTGGTCGTATGCATTTCACAAAGTACCGTGAACTGCCAATGTTGGATTTTTTGGTTGGCTCAGGGTACTCGTCCAAACGAACGAAGACTTATTGGTTCAATAGGACCAGTGGGATGCTCTTGTTGACTATAATGTTATGGTTCTACATTACTTACATTAATTTAATTATTTGAAGCTTTAATTTGCTTAATGTTGGTGTTCATTTGATGATTTTGAATGGCACATGAACTTCTAAATTACTAAATAATCATTATGCTGCAAAAGGAAGTTAGTTGGATGATGTTGAAGCCATCAATTTGCTACTCTTGATCTTTCCCTTATATAATATCAACAAAAATCATTTCTTTGGGAGGTGGAGCATGGACTTACAGGTTTTTCCTATTTTACTGTGAGCAAGTTCAAATTAATTTTATGAGATAATGCACAATACCCCCTCAAATTTATGCCTGAAATATTAGAGACACACTTATACTATACTAAGGTCCTAATTCCCCTTGAACTTATATAATTTCTACCTCTTTTGGCCTATGTGGCACTATCTTGTGGGTCCTACGTGGTTGACGTTTTTTTCAAATTTTAATTTTTCTGTTTTTTTTTATTAATTCCAAATAGGCTGAAAAAGGTGGATAGAAAATTACTATTAATAAGGCTCAGGGGTAATAAGACCTTAGTATTAGTTTGAGTGTGTCTGTCTTAGGATTCGGGCATAGGTTGAGAGGTGGTACTTGTGATTTTCCCTACATATGTATATAGGGCAACAATAGTTTTGGTCTGAAAAAAATAATTTTTTTTCTATTTCGTTTTTCTTAAGTAGTAGAAAATTTTAACGTCTTCCAACAAAACGTCCCATCTAGATCCTAACAAAGTACCAAATTCGGATGAATGATTTACACAAAAAGAGGAAATAAGAGCAACTAAATGGCCTCACTCATAATCCATCAGAACCCAAATCTACGAGACCAGCCGATTTCTAAACAATGCTCAACAAAATTTACAAAAGCTTTTCACCCTTAACACCGGAGTTTAGGTTTAAACCACCAAATTCAAAATCAGTTATTCTTTAACAATGAACCCTAAGACACATTTATGTTAGGACTGTTACATAAATAAGCCCGAATAGTGACCCTAAAACTAGGCCAACGGGCAAGCCAATCAGGCTCGCCAAACACGCGGGTGATCCGCAAATGAGTTTGGCGATTAGCCCTGCTCATGGCTTCCCTGATGGTGTTGTAACTTCGAGGGTGTGGGTTCAAAGGGAGATTGTGACAATGTCCTCTACGCTCGCTGAATGGGCAACCTTTTTATGCATCTAATTGGATGGTCGGCGATCCTGGGAACACTGACAATGGGGTCAGCGAGTCGCCAAAAGTGGTTGGCATCTCGCGAAGGAGAAAACTTCCTTACTCCTCCTTTCCTCGTTAGAGGTAACGAAATCGACATCTTAGTATATAAGAAGAGCACTAGAACAGGTTGACCACCTTAAGATTCTACTGAAATAATCAAAACTATCAAAATTTACTATGGAAATATTGAAATACGAGTAATTAAAGATAATAGAAGAATGAGATGAGGACATAGGATTCTAGAAGAAGAGAGAAGCAAACAGTTCTCAATATGCATAAAACCCTTATTTCTACTCATTTTGTCTTTAAACCAAATGCTAATTGGGCCTGGATCACAAATAAAACACTTCAATTTTTTACTCGGACCAATTTTCATTATCAGTCTAACTCATAGGCCTTTAGAGCAGCTGGTTCACAACATACACACCAATGTAACAAACGAAATCCTACTAATTAATAAGAGGAAACTACAACAGGATTACAACCTTAAGATTTATAATTGAAATAATCAAACTACCGAAATTACAATGGAAATATGAAACGAAGAGTAATTAAAACATAGAAGGAAGAATGGAGATGAGGACTTAGATTCTAGAAGAATAAGAGAAGACAAGCATTTTCTTAATAGCATAACCCTTCTTTCCAACTCATTTTGGACTTTTAAACAAACTTATACTCGTCGGATCGACAATAACACATCCAATATTTACTCGGGCCCAATCATATCCAAGTTCGAACTCATAGTCATCTAATAGAGATAGCCTTGGTTCACAACATTACACCTGTCTCCAAAACGACCTTGTTTCCAGGTTCGAGTCAGGATTCATCAACGGGTATATGGAGCTATAATACACGCGGCTGAACAGGCAAAAAATGTGTTAGAAACCATGATAATTGGTTGGCACCTTGGAGAAGTATAGACATGGTTGCATGATTCTTGATTAGGTCGGGAACATCGACGGGATGTTAATAATTTGAAATATGTCCAAAAGAGAATGAGCTAAAATCTCACCCCAAAACTTATGGAAGCAATACTAGCAGCAAATAGGAGACCTTCGAATATTTTTGACGCAACCAACACACCCCCCCCCCCCTTATGGCTAATAAGAGAGGCCAATTCCCTTCGTACTCCATTTTTCCTTCATATTGGTCGTTTAGAATCAAATGACAATATTCACCTTCAAGTGTGATGAATAGTGTTAGAAGCTTAACCTCCCCCAAATCTCTACATTGAAAACTGGCATCAGCCAACAACCACACTCTCTCGATTGCAGTAAAACCTTTGGAAAATACCAAATAGATTTCATGTACAAATGCCTGCAAACATACACTCTGTTCAAGAAGGATACAAAAAATAATGGAGTATCTAAGCCATGATGTTAATCTATGATGGGCAACGCACCTATCATCTCAAGGACCCCATAAAGTGTGTAGCTTGATAGTAGGGGCCTCAACCTGAAATATTACTTATATCACTCCTCAAACATATCTTTCCCACATAGTAAACTAGTAAGCACAGGTATATCTGAAGATGTAAAAATTGAGTGTGCTTGGAGTTGCCATATGTAAAACTTATGTGTGCTTGAGTTGACCGCCAACACTCATATTTAACATCATAATAATAGGATGTAAGACTGTGTATGTCGCAATTGACGGACATATGAAAATTTAGCAAGTAGGATTTAAAAACACCATGGAGTCCAGGATCTCCACACTATATCATAGAGTTTGAATAGTAATTAAGAAGAACCGGTCAGGACATCAAGCACTAGTAGTTTCTTTGCTTGTATACTGTAAGAACTTGTTAGAGACCTAAACTAAAAATGTATCACTGGGTACCAGGAAGAAGGATAACAATTGTTGGAATGGTTACAGTCAGAAAATTAGCAACAAAAGCAAATGGAAAAGGACTCAACTTATGTTGAACGTTGAATTCCTCGATAGATTTCCTTGTCAGCTTCAAGTATACGTCAAATAATGATAACACTTGTGTGAATGGAAACCTCACCGCAGAGAAAAGGTTACCAAAGACTTGATCTTCAACAATCTTTTGCCCGAAAAGATAGTGTTAGATTTTACTAATCGTTGGGTTCACCATCTACCTCGTCATGTATTATAGTAAATGTAGGGTAGAAATGACCCGGGGGAAGAAATTCGGGTTTGAACCCCATCATCACAACCCAGACAAAAATGACACCCCTAGGAAACAGAGTCAAACTGTAGTATATACTGGCGACCTATACAAACAAAGAAAAATTCGAAAGATTCCCTCATGCCAGTATCAACCCAATTGATTTGGTGGCGAAAAGTCAAGGCAAAATAACACTTCAACTTGGTCATCCCAGGAACTTCTTCAAGAGAGTCATGCCAAAAGGTAATTGGTTAAGCAACACAACCACAAACCAGATGTCTGTAGTAAGGAGCTTTTAAAACAACAATTACATTATCGTGGAATTTTCCTCATCTCACTATTAGATCCATCTGTATCAATGCAAAACAGTAAGAGTTTCTTCTTGAAGCTATATTGTACCCCTTGTCTGCTGTAGTACAAAATGTTAAACCCGTCATGAAAAATAGCTTTCATCCATAATGTAGAACTCACTGTTGTGTGGGAAATTTCATCGAACAACATAATCTTTAGTATGAAAGAAGGTAATGTACAAATTAGCTTCTGTTGAGTTTGCATTCCCAATTTGTGGAGTTCAATTTCTTCAAATGGTTTAACTTCAAATCATTTTTTAGTAATCAATGCCACAGACTCTATAAATTATACTTACACTGTCAATTATCACTTACTTGTTGGTTATTGTCAAAAAATCGTTGGGTAATTCAACCTTGAAATGTTCAATCGGAAAATAGTTTTTGTGAAACAAAAATGAAATCAGGTTAGAGCTTCAACATCAAATAGAAGGAAGGAGAGGTACCAATACTTCTCGTCAAAACCAGGAATGTGAAGTACTGCTCTGCCAGAAAAAGCCAGCCCTCTCAAGCCGATGAAACAAAATTATTCCAATAGCACCACGTCCCTTAGAGTTACAAAATGAATCATAGTGTAACAAACCGAATCCTAACCTATATTAATACGAGACACTAGAACAAGGATTACAAACCTTAAAGTTCTATTGAAATAATAAACTACCGAATACAATGGAAATATTGATAACGAGTAATTAAAGATAGAAGAAGAATAAAGACGAGACTGAGATTCTAGAAGAAGAGGAGAAGAAATATTTTCTTAATATGCATAAACCATTCTTTCAAACTCATTTTATCTTTAAACAGATGCTAATGAGCCTGGATACCAAATAAAACACTCAAATATTTTACTGGGGCCTAACTATTTCTCCACTTCTAAATCATAGGCCATTATGAGAGATAGTTGATCACAACATGAACACTCCCACACTCCAAGCTCATCATCCTACAGGGTGGTTTCACAGCTGGAGCTCTTTAAAGCGCATTTCGCCAGCCCATGAACCTCCATCCTGAGAATAATCCATCAGTACGTTGAAATTCGTGAATGAAATGGTTTGGGGCCAATTGTATTGCATGAAAATGTGGGAGTTCGCCTTTGAAAATATAGTCATCAAACTACAAATGTAGCTATAAAACATTATATCAGTAAAGTTTTACCTTCAACTATGATTGTCGATTATGAGACTCTGTTAAGTCATATTACTCATTTTTTGTACTGACCCACAGCCAATTATAAAATAAATTTTTGGTAAGGAATGCTTTAAATATTCAACAATATTTAATAAAGTTTGTACTAGGGTGACTCATATCAGAAAAACACTCAATCATGTACAAAAAAGCCAAGCTTAACGTATTGTACTCCCTCCGTTTTAAAAAGGATGACATGGGTTTTTACTTGACACGAAGTTAATGAAAATAAGAAGACTTTTAAATCTTGTGCGTCCTAAATTTTAAAGTTATGTGAAATGCTACAAAACGGTCTTTGCATCTTGTGGCCGTAAACCTGCACGTGGAAAGTTGAAATAAAATGCTTACAAAAAAAGAAAGAGGAAATCTTTGAAACCGACTAAAAAGATTATTATGTTAAGTTTCTTAATATCGCGGACAATGTTTTCTGATTTATAAATTATTTACAAAAATGTATTATTTTTATCTGTAGGATAAAGGATGGCAAAATTTGAACATAATTGATGGTGCCTTGAATTGATTGTGATGAAATAATACTTATATTGAACTGATTCAAGATATAGAATGTGCTAAAAACGATTATTAGCAAGACTAATAACTTACTATGTTGGATTGGTTGGACTTTTGGGGTTGGACTGTTGCATGAGGGAAATGTGTGAGCAAATAGTGAAAATATCAATTGATATTTCGTGAAAAATATTTATGTCAATGACAAATACAATACGCAATTATTAACTAATCGGATTATTTAAGTGACCTCAGTATAGTATGTAAGGCAGGCTTCCAAGAGCGATGAGAAATCGAGACCTTCAAGACGTTCATCAACTTGCAATAGTTGATCTATAAATAGCCTTCACTTCTATGTATGTCAACTCATAAATCTGAAATGATTCTTTGGTGATCAAATATTATGAAATGCTGGTAGCTGCAACCATTATACCATTATTCTTCAATTTTTGTACTTATTTTATACTTGACACAAAATTTAAGAAATTAAAGGATTTTATATTAAAATATATCGAGATGTGGTAAAGTTCTAATGAGAGAATATATATAAGAATAAGAGAGATGTGTTCAAAATAATTCAGTACCAATTTATTATTTTTGATTAATGCCTAAATATTGAAAAAATTTATATAAAAAATAATCACATGAACAAATGGTTTTCTCCTAAAAACTGAGTATTATTTTATATAATTTTAAACATATATCTAACCTTATTGTCCAAAAAAACTAATGCATCCTTATTTTATCTAATGCACCTCTTTGTATATGTAAGTTTTAACAAGAATAACAAAAGAGAAAGTGTATGGAGGACACCCAGGAGAAATAGGTCAAGTGTTGTTTACCCTAAACAAATAGCCCGTAAATTCAGATATCAATGTGTTACTTAAGCATAGATGCAATCAAGTGCAACTATCACAATTTACAAATAAAGGAAGACAAGTCAAATAAAATATTATGTCACATAAATGATAATTTAAAAACACACCGGTTGAGTATAATTGTAAGAAGTTAAACTTGCACATATAGCAACTAAAAAAAAACTTAATTACTCTTCACACTTATATATGATAAATTACAATTTGTAACTACATGTACAGGCGGAGAGAAGGCGAGAGAGGATTGGAAGAGGAGGAGAGAGACAAGTGAGAGAGGGAAGAGAGTGGGAGTAGAGGGCGAATTGGGTATTATATTGGTTGGATAATATATGTTACCATATGTAATGTATATGCTAGCGATATGAGAGAGGGAGAAGAGCGGAGAGCAGATTAGAGAGGGAGAAGAGAGGCGATCAAGATTGGGAGCGGCGAGGAGAGAGGCGACGAGAAAGGGGAGAGGAAATGAAGTTAGGAATAGGGTCAGATAAACTATAATATATATTATATATATATAATATATATATATATATAATATAATATATCTCATTTATGTATAATCAAGCGAGATTGAGAGAGGGAGGAGAGAGGGACGAGATTGAGAGAGAGAGGAGAACAGTGGAGAGTGAGAGGGAAGAAGGGTAAATGGTATATGTATATTGGTACATAACTAGCTTGGGTTGAACTATACGAGTTGGGACAACCCGTGGACAAATTAAAAACTTATTTAACATTATAAGAAAATCAAACTAAACAACAACCAGAATCTAATTACAGTCATAAAACCATGCATATAAATATCACAAATAAAATAATTTTAATACTGCATTACATTGGACTTCAGGGAAAATTTGGTGTATGAATCTAATTTTGAAATTAATGTATTTGTGTTTTTTTAAAAGTCCTAGGTATAACAATAAGACAGCACAACATGTAGTGAAACTTGATACTCAGTGAGGTACGGAGGGTAGACGTGTACGTAGACTTATCACATCTCATGCGAGCTTGATAAGTCTATTTCTAAGCGACCCTGCCTCAAGAAAAATCAAACTCAGTAACAAGAAGAAGAAAGTAAATGAAGAATCAATTAAAAATGTAAAATTTTTGTTCGTATGTGAGGATTTGAACTTTTGTGATTATTTAATGCGCAATGGTAAGACTTCGAGTTTCGATATCGTGTTGTTGTTTAGTCTTACCTATTTTTATAATAGTTTTAATTAAATTTTTCACGGAAAAATTTTTCAAAATGTCAAATTTTAATATTTTGGCGCCTCATATCAACACTTCAATAATTAGGAATATATTGTCAGAAAATGTTGTTTGTTTGTATCTATTATGTTTTTATTTAACGAATACATTCTTATATAAACAGATGGAGGAATTTAGAGAGAGGGAATTTTTTAAAAAAGGAACAAATGCTGAAGAGTCATTGGGGTGGGGGATACAATTTATCAAAATACACTAACTTCCATTCTTTCTTCGTCTTTCCTCAGTTCCTAAAAACAACATTCACTTGTTCTAAAAAAATTAAATATCCAATTTTCTTAATCTTCTTTGTTTCTAATACTTTATTGCCAAGAAAAATATCAAGTTCACTAATTATATTATGAAAAGCCGGAATTAGAAAAATTACCCATCTGTAAAATTTTCAATATTTCCAAAAAAAATTTTCACTAATTATGGTTATGAAATCACGGGAATCAAATAAATTTTGATATCCAATTTTCAATAATTAGTTATGAAAAATTATGATAATACGTTATAGTTTTATAAATTAAATTTAAATTTTATAATTTAGAAATTTGTACACCTGTATTGTTATTCTTTTATTTGGCATATTTTTCTCACAACGTATTTTCTTTTATTCTTCAGAATTTTGTAACCTTGTGTAAATCGGTATCCATTCCAACATGTATACCATGGGTATTTGTATTTGTATTTCTTCTAGTTTTCGTGTTGTACTTTTTATAATGAAACTTGTTCTCTTGATTAGTTTGTATTCATTCCAAGACAAGTTATGGCAAACCTAAAATATGTAGCGATTTAAGAAACTATTTGTATGGGTTTATGTTTCAGTATTGATTTCTCTTCAGAATTATTTCTTTCCTAAGTCGTATTAATTCCAATAGTTATTACTTTGTATTTATATTCATCTAAGTTTTTTTTTTTCTATTGCATTCTGGTATAGATGGTGTATAAAATATAAAAATATATGATGAAAAAGTGAGAAGAAATTATAAAAATTGAAAAAGAATACGAGGAATATGTGTTGCATAGTGTAATAAAATACATAACTAGTGGGTTCCTCGAGATGAATATAATTAGAAAAAAAAGATTCATAAATTAGGCAACATGAGATTTGAATAAATAAAAATATAAATAGGTACATAGTAGTCTTGAATACGGAATGAGAAAAGATACAAAAATCTGAAAAAAAATTGGTCAAAACACACGCGGAAAATGTACAAGTACCCCTCACCTATGCCCGAAATTCCAGAGACACAACTTATACTATACTAAGCTGATCCGATTACCCCCTTTGACTTATTTTATATGTAATTTTTCTACCCCTTTTCGGCCTACGTGGCACTCGCTTGAACAAAAAATCAGCAAGCTGCTTGGGCCCCAGATAGTGTCACGTTAGGCGAAAAGGGCTACAAAAATTATTAATAAATAGTTCAGGGAGGTAATAGGACCTTAGTATAGTATAAGTGTGTTTCTGAGATTCGGGGCTAGGTGTGAATAGGTACTTGTGCAGTATTCCTAAAATAAAACAAAACAATAGAAAGTTGTTCTTCCTATAAATAAAATATACCTAACTGACATACTTTGGTTGAATAAAATTTGGGACAAATACAATATTTACAAATCCCATGCAACCACGAAATTTGTAATTAATACAAATTTGATAACACACATAGTGATTTGAATACAAAAGAGAAGGAATACCAAATTCTAAAATGAACTATAAATACCAAAACAAACTAATTGGAAATTGTTCTACCTAAACTTGTCTTACAACAAGTTTTCAAAATGTTCTACACCCTAATTTTATTTTCCTTTTATTAATAGTTGATTACAAAAAGAGGAAAACACCCAACGCTTGATCATCTCTCTTCCGTATTTTGAATAATGGATCCTACATTGTCCCGTTTTCGAAGAATACATATATATTTGAAAGATGAAAAGTAGTAGAAAACATGTTGATTACGTGCACTCTTGTAATCGTCTTGATTCAGACCATTAGAGATGATTTTATGTTTTCAAAACCCATAACAAAAGTTGGTAATTAATACTCAACTCCAAACAAAGTATTGAAAAAAAATTAAATAAAAAAGTAGTAAACAAACCTATAAATTGGATGATGGCATGCCTTAATCCAAAAAGGATTGTTATGTACGTTAGAGATATATACCAATTCAGGAAAAAAAACACAAAAGCCAGGACAAAGAGAAGTGATAGCTTAAAAGATGCAGAGAATTGGGAGAGTGAAATCAGTGTGAGAGAAAATATAGATTTTTTAAAAAAAACCTATGAGAGCGAATAATTGGAAAGGTATAATTCAGGTGAGATAAAAGAGGGTCTTAAATTAGGAAACACAATATTTTCTAAAATAATGCATTTTGAGATTTTTATTAAAATTTATAAATATGAATAGTTTTAATAATTATGTTAAGATTTTTGACTAATTGCTAAAGTTTATCCTTTAATGTTACGGACTGATACTGCCTATAGTCAGCCCCCAAGCAATGGGCTTATTGAGGTTGGCTAAAGAGTCATATTTTTAAATGGGCTCCAAAAATGTTGGTATAATCCAATCAAATCACGTGTGACCCAGGACTCTACCCTAATTGTACGGCTCTACTCACTATTGGTATATTTTCTTTGTTTTTCAAGGGGGGGGGGGATTCAACTCAAATTAGTCATGATTTTTTTTTCGTAGATCAATGTTATATGATTTTCTTGTTGCTTAAGGGCCAAGGTGTCAACTTAGTTCGATATGGTTGTCAATTTCTAATTGATTTTTTTTTGCCTTTTTTGAGTGAAAAAAATCATCATGTTAGATGTTTCTTTCAATTTTTAATTGATTTTTCCTTTTGCTGCTCAAGTTACAAATTAAATTCAGTTTAGGTTTGAACTTTTCGCAAAAGATGAATATATTTTATTGATTTTCTTTTTCTGCTCAAATGACAGTTTAAAATTAGGTTAGGTTTGATTTTCTCAGAATAGATTTTTTAAAAAAATGATTTACCTGTTAGTGCTCAAGTGATACATTCAACTTAGTATGATGTAGTATTTTCTCAATAGATTAATTTATATTTGATTTTTTCTTTGTTGCTCAAGTGATAGATTCAACATAGGTCAGATTTGATCTTCTCTTATATATAAAAAAAAATATTTTTTTCCTTTTTTGTTCAAGCGACAGATAAACTCGGGTTAGTTTTGAGCTTTTCTACATAGTTCATTTTTTTAAATAAATTAAAAAAAATATTTGTGTTAGGGTTAGTTTGAGCACACTTTAAATATTCCACAAAATACCTTCTATCTCTCACCAGCATAGTTACTGGGTAATTTTACCAACCAAGGTTCAACTTATACTTTTTTCTCGCTGGGATTTCAACCTTAGTATTCACGCCCTTTGATGCGGATCCTTCAATCATTTATAACATTGTTCTTGGTGCTATCATATATGTAAATAAATAACCTGTTCGATGAAACCTATTGATTATTGGTTAGAAGGTCCTTTGGTTCAAAAATATATTTTGTGAATGCACTTTTACTCTAACATTAATTTGTTTTCAATTTTCATCACTACTTCAAACATTACCAACCCCAATAAGATTTTGCAATTTGAAACATGAGGACTCCTAACCTTGTTTTTATGAAAGAGTAACATAAAGATGCTTGCAATATATAGGAATCTATAATTACACGTAATAAGGTATAAAATAAAGTGTTCCCTAGAAATAGACAATCAAAACGTATCTAGTTTCGTTCGCGGTACAAAGTGCTACTACTCGATACATATATGTGAAATGCAACTATTTCCTTTCCAAATTGTATGAATAGGGTTTTAGACCATGTAAACAATTTGTTCAAAAATATTTTTGTAAGGAAATAATCCCTTACTTGCCCCAACCTTGCTACTAGCGCTAACTTGCATCAGTTGGGCAGCACTAGTAGCGATTACTATAACTTTAGTCGAAAGAAGTTCCTTGCAACAAAAACTAAATTTGAATAATATGCTGCGTTGATAATTTTATAAAGATATTCTTCATTTCTTTGAACTAGTTAGTAATATAAATTTAAGGATTTAGGAATTTTAAATTTCCATCTATTTGAATAAATATAAATATTCTTACTAAACAAAGATACGGACTAAACAATTGATGATCTCTCTCTCGGATTAAAGACCAACACATATAAATAGCTAGGAAGTGAAACAAATGTTATTTTATACTACATGAAGTTGTATGTTGAAAATATCACTAGAGTACTGCTTTGCCATTGTAATCGTCTTTATATCATTTTGTGCAGGTAATATTGTTTGTTGTGGTGGTGAAAAGCTAATAGAGATATGACGCTCAAAACATTCAACTTAGATGAAAGTCACACCTTCCAATTCTTGGAAAGTGAAAGACTAAATGGGAGTTGGAGGAGGCTATGACTCATCTAGTGATTCATCAGAACGAGAAGCTTCAAAACTCCAACCCAATAACTAACAAGTGTGGGGCTAAACTGAAATCAGCTAAAAGAAGTGAACTACCTATATCACAAAGACTTAAATACTAATCATTAGACACTTTTTAATTAACCGTGCCTAATACTAGTCTCAAAGCTATTAGTACCTTAATCTCTACTTATTATCGGCAAACCATCGTTCTTTCGACTTGTATTGTCTGTTTCCAACGAATATTATGCTAAAGACTTCTATATTATTATCAATTTTTTTTCAGCAAATATTATCATAAATGGTGGGGTTTCCCTGATTCTCACATTTGGTATTCCTTTAAGGGAGATGGAAGTGAGACTATTTACCTATCGATTTTATTATAAGATGTAGAATTTAATTAGTCTGCACAGGTCTTTAATTATTAAGATTTGACAAAGTCTTTAGAATCATTAAATGTATTCCTTTTGCGGATAATATGCATTGTCACACTCATACTCACCAACCATGACCATTAATCACTACCACTGTCTTGCACTTCATTTCAGCACAATGACCGCGAATCATCTTCCTGAAATTAAATCGAATAGGAAATTTTTTGTAACTTGAGACTTTGTACATATTTGGTGTTACATAAAAATATTTGATTTTCCTTTTGTAGAACACCAAGTTATTGTTTGCATTTCACCAAATAACATCTAACACTAGTTTTATCTCGTCAATACTCGATTGTCTTCTCTACTTTTTTTAAATCTCATACTCATCCCCATGTAAAGTGAAATGACCGATGTGCAAACTTGATCTGAATGATTTGAACCTTAGTATCAAGTGCATCTGTTATCATTAAGATAAGATTGTAAGCATTTAATTAATCATTACGTGTTGAAACAAAGTAGTAAATATCTTTTTCTAGATAATTTCTCCCACTCTATCCACAATTCACTAGAACCATCACCATTATCTTTACAATCACCAAACACACCTGTTGTTCGCAACAACACAACCGTTGATACCACACTTATACAATCTCATTTCGAGGCAAATATCGTTACACATTCTTCATTAGAATACTTACCTGAACTGATTTTGGTGAACTTATTCTACTTACTTGGTTTTTCAACTCTACTATATGTTTGAAAATAATACACTTTGATTCAAAAATGACGTAGCTTAGATTGCAAATCGTTTAGCTTCATATGACCTACTATCCTCCTAGGAAAAGGCCTTGTAAGATTCTACATGTGGTGAGTAGGAATATGGGTGGGGTTAGAATGGTGTTTGTATAACTTTTTAAATTATCTTGGGTTGATCACGATACGAGGTTAACATGGTGCTTTATACTGAAAAGCATTATACTCCTGGTGGTGATTTGCTTTTTCACAAAAAATGACATAAATGGAAAAATAAGTTTTATGTTGAGTCATGACAAAGTTTATGTAGCCAAACAATGAACTCACAAATTCCTCTCTAAATAATTATCTGACATGATTTATTTGCGCCTTTTATAAATAATGGATTGAACATATATACCATATTTCTTTTTGAGCAAAAAAGTTTAATGCTCCAAGCTTCAAAGTCCATATAACTTAAAGAACATTCTTCAAATAAAAGAAGCGTGGTCATTAATTTCCATATAACCACTAAAAGGAAAAGGAATACATTGATCTGAAATCTATGTGCTTCAAGATGCTTCCTATTGATGTCATATTCCCAATTTATTTTATGAAAATAACGAATTCATTTATGAAGCTAAGGAAAATCTTATAAAGTCAAAAATAATTCTAATTTTCTGTTGGTTGGGCCTTATTGAGAGCCGCTTTTGACATTTGAGCCAAGATTCTAGCATATTGTTCAACAGTATATTGTGAACTGTATTAATAATAGAGGCCAAACTCTGAAAATTTTTGTTCAGCTGCACAAAATGGACCTGCTAATGTTTTTCCCCAAGAGTTTACTTCAATGATATGCTCTAAGATTCACTCATAACAGATGGATGTTTCCATGAGGTCATCGTAAATACTCCATCTACGAAAAAACAAACATCTTAATGAGGCAAGCATTTCTCATAGAAAACTATTATTTTTTAATTAGGTAAATACAAATAATTGGATTCCGCTCCTGAAGTGTAACAAAAACATAATTTCAACAGAACTATTTTCTTTAATTTTTTTAAAAACACTTTTAACTACATAATAAAAAGCGTCATAAACTAAGAATAAAAGCTCTTAAAAGTATTTGCATACCTCCATAACTATTCCCCCCCTCCAGTTTTCTCAGAATTTATTGGGACAAACTTTGTCTACTCGCACTCGGAAGTCCCCAAGTTCGACCTGAACCACTTACTGAAACCCCCTATATCATATAATTTTAATGAGTATTTATGAAGCCATGTTTTTGATGGTGTTACATAATATAGTCATTCATAACGAACAATAATTTTGCAGATCTCAATATAATACAAACCTCACAATTAGGTTGCAAACTTTATTCTGTAAGATTTTAAGTTCTCCATTATCTTTTGCATTGACGATTTTGTCTTCCACAATCAGTCTTTGCCTACCTAGAAAGTTGCCATGTAAAACTTGTCGGTTATTCTAAAGTGAAAACCCCCAACAGAATGTTTGGGGAAATTCAGATGGCTTTGTCTTGTTCTAGTTTTTTAAATAGAAAAAAAATCAACAATCAATATCGTATATGGGGTACAAAAGTACTCTTAAATGACAGGATGTTTAATTTAAAAATGCTAGATAGATAGATTATCTTACATTAAATCTATTCTTTATCCAAAAAATTTCAATACTTCTTCATTTTTTAATACATATCTTACAACGGAGAAAAACTTTCCTCCCAGTCCCATCTTATAATTCATCAAAGTAGGAAAAAAAAAGGAATCTCATCTCTTTATATTACGTTATAGACCATGATTTATTAAGTAAGGATGAAACTACCTTTTATCATGTGCTTATAAAGCAAAGGTATTTTTCCATCCTCCTTCTTTAACCCTTATGCTCTCAAACACATGTTAGATACGTCAAATCAGTATTTGACTATTGATTGTGTGTACCTGCATATTGTCTGCAACACAAAACCTACACCAACAAAGTAATAAATTGGTACCTTAAACAAGCAAATCAAAATCATTCAAAATGTTATGTTTTTCTAGTGAATTCAAAAGCTTACCATTTGATTGACATGTTGTTCGTTGTCAGTACACATTTTTCTGTTTTCCTCTTAAACGCAAAATTTGTAAAAAGAAGAAAAAGCTCTCCGCTAATACAGGAAAGATACAAAGTGAATCTTAAATCTTATGTTATAGTTAGAAATTGTCTGAAAGCAAAGGTTGTATTTTATAAAGTGGACAAGTCCTTGAACAAAAATCAAAGCATATTTAACTTTTGCTACCTCAAATTCAACAAAGTTACCTTTGTAATTGGTCAACTTGAAGATATACGAAAATAGTAATTTCTTTTTTCCTTTATATATTATTGAATTAACAGTTTTTCCTTATTAGCACACGAAATAGAAATAGAAAATTAAATTTCATGTAATGTATGTCAAGATTATATTTGTCTGAATGTATCTAGTGCATATTAATATCTTTATTTCTCTTAATTAATTATGCCTTTTTCTTTAATAAAAAATTTATGCTTTGAAGGATGAAATAGTCTTGCGAAAGATTTCATTGGGGAACTCCAAGTATGATTAATTTTTATAAAATAAAGATTGTACAAGATTTTGTTTCATTTATATGATTTAATATTCTTTTGTATGGTTTTTAAAAGCATTCAAATAGTGTTCTCATTTCTTGTAGAATCAATAGTTTTCTTAATCTATATTTTTCCTTAAATGTATTTCTTAATAAAAATTCCTAGAAAATGTTACTATCTAGTTTCATTTTATTTTTATTATTAAATAAGCCAATTTTTTTAAAAAAAAATTTTGAAGAGTAAACAAATCAAACACTCATACCCCGAATATGAATTGTTTTCTTGTAACTAATTATCATACTATCCTTTATTTCATATTAGATATTAATTCAATATTGGGAGTCAAATCCATTTCTTTTCAAATTTCTATGCTACCTTGCATGCTTTTAAATCACACATTTTCTGATTTAATTAAAAAATAATTTAACTATTTTCCACAATCAACCGTATCGCATTCGGATATTAACATATTTTATGGTAAGTAAAAGAAATTAATTGTGTAATTATCCTTTTATAAGTTTTTCTCTTTTAATTTTAAAACCAGTGAAAGATCGATCGGGCAGGATGGAGTGGCAGATCAACTATTTAACGATATTCACAACTTTAAAAGCATCAAAGTGACCTTTTGGATAGCTTAATTAATTATAATATGTAATTTAAGGTGGTAAAAATTAATTTTTAACATAAACTGTTACAATTATGAATAGAGGTAATGAAATCGATATAAAAACTGATGTTGTTTTGGCAAAAAATGGTTAAGGTCGTCCACAATTAGAAATGATTGAAAGACCTAATCATGCCAAAAGTTATACATTAAAACTAATTCTCTATACAAAAGAATAAAATTGGCATATACCACTTAAAGATATTTGGTGAAGAGATTAGATATGTAATTAGTAATACCAAAGACAATAATTGTTGAACCTTCTTTTGTTGGGAAAAATGTAGTAGACCTCAATTTCATGTCGATAAGACCTTTCCGATGTTTTTAACGTTAGTCCGTTCGTTTCATTGTTTCATTTTTTAAACTACATATTGATGAATGTTTTTATTATCAAGAACTTATTGGAAGTGATGACTACAAGCAAATTCAATCTTTTGTTATATTGAAAATTTTGTCATTGTTGCTTTGTTTTAAAGGTCGATCAGAGAAAGGGCGTGCATATGCCCTATTAGAACTCATTTCAATCAAAAAAACTTCAAATCAAAAATTTTAAAGTGTGGTGTTAAAAATCAAGCTCAATTCATATTCAATCCACCGATTCATTCAAGTTAGATGGATCAAATTTAATCCATCTATTGCTCAATTCTTTACCAACTCATTTCATTTCAAAAAAAATGAATTCATATGTGCTCAATTAATTCACGAGTAATCTTATTAAAATACTTTTAAATGAACCATTTATTTATTTAATATGTTATGTGATAGTCATAATAAAAAAAGTAATAAGTTTGTTAAGAACTAAAACATAAAAGGAACAAAATAAAGTAATTAAGTATTAGTGAGAATTTGCCGGGATGATTTATTTATCATCCGCATTCTATCTCTTGTTAGTCGATCTATTTCAACTCAATATACTATGGAATAATAAATAATTTCACATATTTATAAACTCTTCTTAATTACATTCGGAAGCTAGGGAAGTACAAGTACTTTTTTCCAGTCACGTAACCCAAATAGCTTTTGTTTTATGAAAAAGCTCCACCCATGTACATACACAATTATTTATTTGGCGGAGAAGAGCAATAGAACTGGAATTTGGTAACTCATAAAAGGTTGAGTTGGGCCCAAGCCCAATTAACAACAGGTTCAAAAGGACCTACAAGCTAGAAAATGTATGTTCACCTTTAATTAAGCACCTTAATTGGTGCTTTTACTAATTGTTTTGTTGAATATAATTTCTAAGATGTAAAATTATTTCTATATTCCAATGAGACTACTGACCAATCACTTGCTGCCGTTACTCTCTCTTCAGTTTTCTGTTAGGTCTATCCTGCAGAGGTACTCAAATTGGATCAGTGATCGGTTTCTCTAGGTTTTAGTCCTAACCTAATTGGTTATTTTCCAATTCGGTAGGGTTTGGGGGTGCCTTGAGGCAGATTCCAAAAAAAAGTCGGTTGATTACGCGGATGGGTTCTCACATCCCCCAAAGGATGGGCGATAGAAAGATCTCAAATTTCTGGAGTTTTCTTTTTGTATATTATATGGATGATCCGATCCGTCAGGACCATGATTGGTAATTGTTTGATCGTCTTTCGAAGCTCTACCTTCCCCACTGCATTTCCTTGTGTTTTGAAGAGGAAAAACAATCTCTCTACCCCTGCTGCCAACAGTCCTTTCTTATCTTTAAAATAATACTCAAAATATACTATCATTGAAATAATTATTGAGGATATTCTAGTGAAATCAATACTATCCGCGTGTAGTCAACACTGTGAAAATCTAATGAGGGTATAGATACACAAAACTTATGTGTCTCTCACCTCAGAATAGAGATATATTAATAGTGTTTTTATCCATAAAAATACTATTAACTAAAAAAGGGTAAAAACAGAGAATAAAATACTAAAAACAGAAAAGTGAGAATAGGAAATGTTTAGACATTAATATTCACTTTTTTTTGGAATTCAACTCCGAAAAACACGTTTGACCAAAATTAAAAACTCACACTAAAATTACCTGCAACGTAGAATTTTCAAATTCTGAATTTGAAAATAGCAAAAAGTTTGTTTTCACTTCAATAGTAAGAGAACATGGCTTCACCAGACTCCCTTTGATCAATTGCAGAGAAATATTCAAAAGCAAACATAATACTTTTTACTTTTTATCTACATTTCTTGTTGCCATATGGAATCATCAAATTTTTTGAAATGTTATGTAACCAACATTCCTACTTTAATAATGACCCCCCCACTTTCTTTTTTTAGTTTTCATTGTCATAATACAAATTCTAATTCTCATTATTGTTCTGTTTGTTAAGCTTCCTTTAACATGAAAACTAGTCTCTCTCTCTATATAATATAGCAGAGTTCAATTAATTAATTAATCAGATATGGAGTTGTATCTAATTTTGTGGCAAATGTACCGGCTTCTTGATGCAGCCAATTGCTCGAGGGAATTGGGTATTTATTTTACACAAGAGCAACATAGATGTCTGCATAAGAATGTGAGAACTGAAGAATCTCAAAAGTAAGGTCCAGGAAAGAGCGGAGTTGCCCAGAGAAACTTACAACTCATTCACACAATGGTGAAGCTTGGTTAAAAAGTTGTTGATACCCCTACTGAACATGTCAAGACTGTACGGCAAGGTACAACTTAGGTTGAAAGGGGTTAATTTTATTGTTGGTGTCCAAACCTGAAGTCATTTTAACTCGCTGAGCAAGGAGAGCTAAGAAATTACACTGGAGTTGAATTCCACTTTAAAGTGAAGGCAAACCAATCTAAATGAATTCCTCCTTGATCGTCCAGTTCAAAGTCTGTTGCTATACCTCGTAACATGGTGAGGTTTTGACTCTTAGAAATTCCAAGAGGATGAGGTCATAATGGCATGCTAAAGATGGACGGGCCACTTATGATTGGGATAGTGGTATGGGTGGTGTTTGGTAGGAAAACACTGGCTAACAAATCACGACATAAGGCGAAGCAATAAAGGATGTTCAATGATGTTGTGGAGTTCGTGGAGACCGGGTGTGTATAAGGTTAGTGGATCACGAAGCATTCGATTCTTATAATCTTGTGATGAATGTATGGAAGGCCTCTTGATCTCAAAGAGACTTGGCCTCCCAATGGAAGCAACTACAACCTCAATGCAAAGTGAATTCACAACGCTTTCCGATCTGTTTGTGAAGCAATGGGAGCACAAAGTCCTGGAAATTGGGATGTTATTTGAAGAGGAATCTTGGAGTCTTTTTCAAGTAGAAAGTCGGTAGTTTGTCGACAATCTTCTCTACTTGACCTTGCAAAAGAGGTGACAAAGAATGGAAAGGGTATGCCTCTAGTATTATGAAGTTGCAGGAGCACTAAAAAATCTTAAAACCAGTACTTCGTGGATTGGTGACCTTGAACACTTAAAAAGGTGTGAAACAAGATTAATCCTGAAGTGACCAAAGAGTTGTATAAACCTCTAAGTCTAAGCTAGATTTGCTTTGGATGTAATGACGAAAGAACCTCTTTTTTGCTTTGTTTTCCTTGTTTGAGGAAGATAGATGCTGTCCTAGACTTACTATATGGATGGTGCTTTGCATCTTTTCAGAATCGGAAAGTTAGAACAAGCAAGAATAAGGTGCTGTCTTCTGTTGGAAAACATTGCATGTTGTTTCTTGGTTAGCCCAAGGTTCATTACAAACCTATGTGAAAATGCATGATGTGGTCCTGATGTGGCTATAAGTACCCATCGGAGGAGAGCAGAACTTTATGGTAAGTCACCATGTTTAACCTCAGATGAGTTCCTCAAGAAGAAGTTTTATGACATTTCACTTACATTTCAATATTGCCAAATAAATTTGATGAGCATCCTAGATCAATATTTTTTGCCCAAACTAATTTTTTTTAATTAATATTGAAACTCCTTGTTGATGAATCGTTCAAGTTACAGTACGCTTTTTTTTATGGAATGATAAACTCGTGTCTTCAGCCTGATGTATAAGGCAATACACCCACCCCGTTCTTGCCTTGCCGGCATCCATTCGTAGGTTGTCAGTTTTGGGACGTTATGTCCTGAGTAATCTAGTGTTGGGTGCTATCCATTATCGTGCATCTGTCAGTTTAGAATTCTCATCATAATAGATTCTCGAGTGGAGGTGCCAGTGGCGATTGGAAAATTAACCAATCTACTTTATGTTGGAAGTTGCGAATGAGTGTAAAACAATTGAAATGATTTCAACGGTGTCTTATCAAGTCTAGTTCAGTCGGAAGAACTACATATGGTTGTAGTATAATATTTAGTTCTCCACCTTAATTGAACTAAATGTAAATCCTTATCGAGATTTGACCGCAACTGATATTAAGTAAATGTGCCAAGTGTTATCTACAGTCCATGAGGACTTTCCTCTAAGTTGATACGGTTACATCTTTTACAATGAGTAGACATGTGGACATGATTACGACAGGAATATTACGTTAGGGTCTGGTAGACTTGGCCATTGGGTAATTGTATCTGCCACCGAAAATAGGGTGGAGGGGAGGCCAAGGGGAATTACAAATTTTGAAGGAGAGAGAATTCTACTTCAACCGGAAAGAGGGCTCTAATAATGTTTGACTGAGGTGCAACAAAATACTTCAGAATGTAATTGTCTCCAACCTCGCTAGAATGTGATTTAGTGACACATTTATTTAAGAGCTCTGGGAGGAGACATTAAATAATCAAGTTCCCCAATTTATATGAGTTTCAGCTTCATCTGAAATGCCTGACTCCACTTTTTGCAGTGACAATGTTTGAGGCCATTACTTTCCCGTCAGTTACGAAAAATGATCTTCGATGAGTTACCACAGTTCCAAAATTTCGTCCTGGCCTACAGCCAACATCTCCATCACTTCTCAAATCATCTTGTTTCATGAAAAGGTTTGCTTCTTATCGGAAACTGCTTTACTTTTTCAATTGTTATTCACAAGGGCTAATTCTAAGTTTTTTAAATATTTTTTCTATTTTTTATCATTATTTGATTTCTTTTATCTTATTTCATTTTTGTAGTGCGAACAATAAAGAGATATGGAAAAGGAAGAAATAAATAAGAAAATTTAAGACTTATTTTTAATGACCCCTCTTCAAGTTTACTTTGGGTCATATGATTGAAGCCTCAAATCGGCTAAAAAATCGAGTTGGTTATGACCCTCTCAATTGTTAACATATTTATCTCAATAACTTTTTAACAAATATTGTTATTTAAATTTTTTATAAACCTTATATTTGAAATGTATTAGGCTTAATAAATTGAGTTTGAACTCAATTCAAATTTATCTTGAGTTGAATCCATAAAATTTGGACGTATTAGACTGGTTACCGTAGCCCAAGTTTGATACATTAACATTTGCAGTTTTTGTCTCAACTGACAGAGCAGACATCTATAGTTCTAACTAGTTCTCTATGCTCCACACCACTCAATTGCCTACTTTCAGCAAACTTGAAAACATTGGAAGTAAAGATTGTAAAAATTGAGAAACTTAATCTCTCCATCAGTGCCAAGGGTGCTCGGATCTACGAATACTATTGATAGAAAATTCGTGTCAATGGAAAAAAGTGCTCACACCAGAGGAACAACAGGAGAAGAAATCACGAATAATGAGCCCTTATTTCTACCTCTCGGAAGAGGCTGCAAGCTTGAAAAGACGCTTAAGCTGGGCAATTCTAAGTTTGTCTTGCTCCACTAAACTGTATAACACTAATTAAATTCTATGCTCTCTTCTATCTTAACTTTATAGTAATAGTAATATTCAGATACATAATTTATGTTTGTCAATTGACCAACTTTCTTGTACCGTATTTTCATTGGAACAGTATTATTCTCTGCTCCCAGGAAAAATGCTAGTGAAGGCCACTGAAAGTTACAAATCTGAACTAATGAGGCGAACTAGTTATGTTCCTATGAAGTCCCATAGATTATCTAGAATTAATAGTCCATGTTAATTCGAACATGACCTAATACATATACTTTGTTCAGTGATTTTAGAAAGAGGAGCGTCATCTTGAAGAAGTAGCATAAGCCTAAAGTAGTAGCCTCTATATTTGTCGAGCCCACCCCTTTGATATCTTATTATCAGAGGTAACAACAGAGGCAATCGCTATTATATCCATGATTCAC
Source organism: Solanum habrochaites (assembly GCA_027704765.1). Lineage (NCBI taxonomy): Eukaryota > Viridiplantae > Streptophyta > Magnoliopsida > Solanales > Solanaceae > Solanum > Solanum habrochaites. The sequence goes on along the minus strand of JAKWJA010000524.1, from coordinate 87,975 downwards.
TTAACCCAACTGTTTTTTGCCAAGACACATTGTATTTGTATAGCAGTAATTTCCTTATAATTTACGATTCGTATTGATATTATCTGAACTTTGTCCTCATAAAATCTCATAAGGCCATTTGAAGGATTCCTCTGCATCTTAAAGTTGTTGTGGCACTTCGACTTACGAGAGAAAAATGCATAAAACTTTTCTTACTTTATAACTAGCCAAATTTAGAATCAAATATTTTCCCCTATTGTCCCCCTACTAATTTTAGCACAAGAAGATACTGTATTTTTTTTTTTCAATTCTCAAATTCCTATCTAAGAGCTTCACGCAGAGTAATATCACAGTAAATTGGTTAGCCCAGCTTAAACAAGAAAGTGTGCATTATAGCTTGATATAAATCCCACATTGCCGTGATTACTATCTGTGGATTTCGTCACACAAAACAATTAGTTTAGCAATGTAAGTACATACTATTTACTCTGTACCATAATGTTCTTTGAATTAGGGAAGGAGAACTTTTAGGTTTGCCTTGATTTTCTACTTATTGAATTTATTTATTCCTAAAAGCAAATATAAAATGTTTACCATAAATATTTTTACTTTTCATGCAGGAAAATATATTTTTTCTTTTCTTCACTATTTGGTCCTATTACTTCTTAGAGGAGAAACTTTGAAACTCTATACATTGAAACTTTTTCACTTCTCAATATCACGATACATAGAGCCGTTCCACAATTGTAATAATTTTGAGAGTCTTTTTTATTGAAGATTTTCCTACAAAATATATTATGTTTTTCAATATTAGTTTTATAATATGTAGGTCGCTTGACTCAAACTATCTGTAATAATATGTTTTTATATGAGTTTATTTTTCGTCCTATTTAATCGTCATATGATTTCAAATATATAAATTTCTGTAACACTCCATCTCAAGCAGAAAGTATAAATCTTGATCATCCAGCTTGAACTTAAATGTAGTTAACTCGAGCTCCATCAACCGCTTTTGTGAACATCAGCTAGTGCTCTCAACCTTCAGAAAGCCAATGAAAATCAGTTTTCCCTGAATCTTCTCCCGAATGAATGAACATTCAACTGATTCTTTTTGATAAACCGGATTTCGGTAATATGAAGAGCAGTCTTTTGATTATGAACCAAAATTCACTGTTGTATTATTTTTTGGCCACTACAGTTAAAGATGATATATCTACATCATCTCACCTGTAGAGTGTTAGTACGCTCGGCACTTCGTAATTCAACACTGGATCTTTTTCTAGCCCCCGCAAAGATTTGATTGTTTGTTCCGATCGTATCCCCAATTCCTACTTCAGTTTGCTGCCTGGTTTGTCCAATGGCAATTCTTCCCTTTTGTCTTTCTTCTTGACTCTATTTTGGCGGGAAATTGGATTTGTCCTCATTTTATTCTTTTTGGAATTTTTGAATTCAAACAGGTCATTTTCCTGATTCCCTTTAATAAGGATTTGTATGATTATATGCGAAGAACTAATGAAGAGGATGGCGATTTCGGATAATACCAAGGTTAATTCTGGCGATATCATCAAGCTTGTTTTTTGGAACAAGCTTTTATTGAAGAATAAAGGTCTAAAGCGTGCTGCTGCTGCTGGCACTCGAGCAGTTTGGTTGATCTTTAAGCTCAATTATTGTAAATCATCTATTTGACTTATCCTTTCTATGGTAAAATTAGAAGCCTGTTCACGGTTCAGAGTTGGGCGGGGGTGTAACGTGGGGGGGGGGTGGGGGGGGGTACAAAAATCTGAATGCGTAAATTCCCTGCACTTCAGACTTTTTTATTCACTATGGAGGTGAGTTTCCTCTTTATCAATCTTTGTGTTTTCCTTTGCGGTTGATACTTGAAATTAGAGATCCCCCTAGGATGGGATTATACACAAAAAGATTATGTTTATTATCTCAGTTCTATTTGTTAAGGGGTTATTAGAATTTCAATCTTTTAGGAAAACTTGGATGTTGACACCTGGTACCGTAGACATGGTCTCAGGTTTCGTTTTAGGAGTCAATTTGCTCACAGGGTTATTTGAGAGATTTTAATTGGCTTGCCAATTTCAAGTTAATTTATCTTCACGATCTGCCTAGGATTTGATAGACATTCCCTAATTGAAGATTAGTTTTGGAAATTTTCCATGGAGATCATAGATATTTAGGGAGCTGTTTCACATACAAATGTATCTGTGGCCCTTACAGACGCGTTGTTGCCCACTAAAGATTATCAACTGATTTAGTCATGAGCTAAAGATGAGAGGTGCACAGATATACATGGTGGGGGTTCCATATATCATATAGTTACTTGTAGTATATTAAATGATATATGGACATTTTAAAAAATGTTAGATGTTAACTTATGTTTGTCCATGTTCTGTGGAAGTGCATTCTTAGATTATCCCTTGTGGAAGTTAAAACCTCAAGGTGACCAATTTTACCTCTCTTGTTGGTTTGCGAGCTTCATAATTGAGTGGGGTAATGGTTGCACGGCTCTCTGTCATCAAAAAGGGATAACCGTGGTTGTGGAAAGTTGTAGATATATGTTTGAAGTTGTGCGCAATATATGTAATGTAGCCTTTGCATGGTTTATGTGACTCTTATTAATGCAAGAGATTTTTGTAAAAGTGATGCACTGCGGACGGCTTTTATGGTTGGTTGGGCATAAATTTTGGTATTTCCCGCGGTTGTGTTGGTTGCTTGCAAGACGCCATTTACCACATCGTGTAACATTATCTACTCCCTATGTGGCCTTATATGGATTGGTTGAGTTGTATTTAAAGAAAGTTTTTGAGGGTTAAAGGGTTTTTTTACTTAACGAGCTTAGTCCCTGTCGTGTGTATTACTATGTATTTTCATTGAGTTGGTACAGTTAGAAATATAAAAATACTTATCAGAGTCTTCTTTCTGCTTTTGGTTTTTAAGAGATTGCTTGTTGAATTTTTGTTATGTTCTCTTGAATATACAATTCTATTGATTTTTGAAATTAAAACTGCAATGTTTTATTTCCTATTTTCGTTGTTCTGAGTCTATTATGCCACATTATCCTTGTCTAATTTATGAAATTCATGACCCTTAACTAATTAAATCTGTCATACAATAGCATTTTGTCATCATCACATATTCTGTGCCAACTTCTGGTGGCACCTTAAACAGTATTCTGATATTATTTAATGCAGATTGGAGGCTAATACTTATTTGCTTGAACCACTTTTGGTGACAGGCAATGATATCAAGTGAGTAAATCATGAGTTGTCTCCATACCGTTAGACCTCCCTTTTCGTTAATGATTATTGGTACCGGGTGTGGTTTTGGGATTTGGTGATTAAATTGTGGATTTGGATTATTAGTGATCGTTGGGTTGAGTTGCCAATTTTGGGCTTAAATATGTTATGCTCCAGCAGTTTCTGGTGACTCCTCTTGGTGTTTTGTGAGTATAATTCATCAGTATAATTTTTGAACTTTATGAACTGTTTTTTTACGTCTAATAATGAAACATGAGTGTGTTGACAAAACTTAGCTTGGTGAATTTTGAATATTGCTATTTTGGCGCACTTCTCTGTGTGAAAGAACGATTGCAAAGATTGAGGTGTACTGGGATGCATTTCTGCATTGTGGGCTCAGTGGTTATTGTTTATCCATATCCCTCAGGAGAACATGCCAGCTTTTCTTTAGAGGAGATCTGGATTTTTGGCAACGTGCAACCAGGTTTGAATTTTGGCTTTAGCATAGATTTTTTTTTTTTCTGTTTACGCATAAATCATCTCACTTGAGAAGCTATTACTTATTTCTTCAATTACGCCTGTCCTGCTCATTTTTGGCTTATTTAGCTCACTTATCGATGTGCTAGCTTGGATTTGCATTTTTGAGCTCTCGCTATGGACAGACAATATACTAGGGGTTATTTTGGGGGGGGGGGAATCTGTTTCTCTTATGGGGATTCATTCACGGTTAATTTTTTTTTTCTTTAAGCTACCATTCTTAGCTTCAATGTGGCCACAACTGTTTCTCTGTATTGGTGCGTTTTGCACATATCAACGTTGTTTGGGAGGATTATCTCCTTGTCCCAAGATAGGTTGCGTAGTTTTTTTTGTTCTTGTGCAGATTGTCAGCATAAAGGCTATTTGGAATTTCGATACAAACTTACTTTGGAATGAATTAGTCAGTTGCTTATCCTCTCCGACATGGTTTTTCTTTCCTGTTGCGTGTATATGCGTCTCACAACGCTAAATTACCTTAATAAGGTAATACTTTATCTATATAGTAGGGGGGGTGAACTATAACGGGGATTTGAGAAGCCACCCCACGAATTTGTGATTGATTTGTTCTGAATTGATGTATTCTTATCAACCTATCAAGTCTTTGCTTGCCCATATCCGCGAGGTAATTTAGGTCATACTCTATGTGCATATTTTCTATCATCATTAGATTTATATTAAAGTAATATTCTCTTTAATCCACTCCTCTTGGTGCTAATTTTAGCTAGTGTGTTTCGTATGTCAGAAAGATAAAGTGGAAAGGTTGATAATGAGTAATTAATACCATACTTTTCTAGAAAGATTCTTCCAGAACTCGCAGACTTTGTTTATGTTTCTTTCAGGTTTTTGAATTTGGAAATATAGTCATCAGCTTTAAAGATTTTTGTGATAAACGTCATCAGATGCCCATGAATAGTTAATTATGGGTTCCACCTGGCACCTTCCGCTAGTAATGCCTTTTCTCAATCCTAATGATTGAAAAACAGGGTACACAGTTCAGTTCCTTGTAGTCACTTGTTGGTATTCCCTACAAGCTTAATGATTTGACAGCAGCATTGTTTGGAGTGGTTTTCGGATTACTTCCCTAAACAAGTAGTAGCTCTGTGTTTTTCTAATATCAGCAACAATATTACGACTGGTCTAACTTGTCGTGTTACTTTCTCCTGAATTAGCTGATTGGGGATGCATAATTGATGAAAAAACCTTGAACTGTCCTGCTGCTGGATCCTACACTTAAAACTAATTGTTGTTGATGATCTTGCGGTTTGGTGTGACTACCCACTTGTGTACTGTTGAACAATGTAGACTACTCTCCTGTTTTATTATTCTGTGTTGGAGGTTCCTTACACTGCTCATGATTGTTATGGGTCATCAAGGTGGTCCCTTTGGGAGTTTAAAAGCATTTTTCTGATATCTGTACATCCTTTGATAGCACTGGATACATCAACACCCGCAATTTTCTCTCTCTCCAATTATTATGTAATGTTCACACCACAATGACCATCATTGTGTGCAATGGCAATAATGTTCAAGGTATTGCTCGTTATGTGTCTCAAGTTGGAGCGCTCTTTCTTGTTATGGCCTCTATGAAATGGGCTACATACAGGGTATCTATGTCTAATAGTCATCCTCGTTCCTTTGCAGGACTGTGGCGCCGGACACTAACGTTGTACGATAGCGACATCAGTTTTGCATTCTTCGTACATTCTTGCCGTACGTGGTACTTGCTTATTGATGTTATATAACCAAGTACTTCTTCCAGGACAGTCCCCATGCTCCATGTCACTAGAGAGCGGCATGTTTGAACCAGGTTCCTGCCTAGGTATATGATTGACTAAATGTTTCACTATGGAAGTTCTCTTATCCTCACAGTAATATATGTTCATCTCTGATGAGCCGAAGTCTAGATTACCTAGTTCCTATTATCTTACAACAAGGAATGTCATCATTCTTTCTGTTGCAAGGCAGGCCTCCTTTTCAAAAAAAAGGACGTTTCCGAACTATGCGTCATATACTCCTGGTTTTCTTTCATACTGCCTCTGGCTTTGTACTCCTTGTAGCTTCGATCTGTTGCCGGGGGTCAGCCCCAGGGTGCGGTTCTCGCTCGTTTGGAGGGGTTTGCCTCAGCTAACCTCGCTGTGTTCATATTCCCTGCGCTAGCTCGCTCGTTGAGCAGACTAGTTTCTATTTATAGTTCGTAGTCATATTATTTGATATGTTGAATACTCGCTAGCTATTCCATTTGGATAATCGCGCCAAGCCTCTCGCCACATTTTTGACAAGATGCTACATGTGTACTTCTGATGTATATCACCATAAGTAGAACGTTGAAAATATAGAATGAAACATTAATTGGTACATGTAGGAACTGTAACTATGGTACGATGGGGATCAAATAAGGCTATAGAGGATGGACCTTACATCATCTGTCAGATTCGAATACGTAGACTCCTATAGTGTCATTTCACTCGCTGCAAGTTCTCGACCGTACGTCAATCGTTTCACTAACTATACACAGATGTCATGATGTTTGGCGGTGTCTCTATTCGTTGCCGCGCGTACCTGCCCTTTCTTGTGTCACTGTCTATGCTGTCACTAACATTCCGGGCCTATATCTGTCCTCTCTATGATCTCATCAATAGTTGGTTGGTCTCACTTAACTATTCCAGTATGCTGACTGGCCCCTTGCAATCCCCCTTCGCTTAGCGGTTTAGCGCAATTTTCCGCTGGACCGTTTCTACTCGAGTGAGTTCCTCGGTGCTCGGCCTTCCGGTCGGCCACGTTCCACAGATGAGGGAATGAGGTTCTCGACTTCTCTTTAAGCGGATTGGGTCTTGTAAGCTTTTCAACTCCTAACCTGCGCTTCGCATTGGTCTGCTGTTAGGCCCTTCGCCTTCTTCAATTTCTCTTGCCATTTCCTATGTGGGTGCCCCTAAGTTCTAAAGTTAAAAAAAAGATGTGGTTTTCTTGACTTTTTTTGTTCCGAAGCAAGATTTCTTGAGCACGAACTTTGGGTACATACAATCTGGACCTGCAATCTCTTAATTGGCCTACATTGCAGTCGGGGGGTGTTTGTACATAGATGGCCTTCCTTCTAGTTGTAGGCGTTTTTTTATCTTCATTATTTTTTTCATACTATTGAGGTGATTACTGCATTTTATTCAAACAGCCATACCAAGTCTGTCCTTTTTCTTTCTGGAAAGTATGATAGAGTGGTCTTGCTTGTTGTTTGTATGTTTTTGTTTAATATTAAGTCAAACATAGTGAACTCGCTCATTTTGACATCCCCGGATCACACTACATTTATCAAATATATTATAGAACGCCGGGTCATTTTTCTTTTCTGTGAACAAATTAACTAAATAAAAAGTTTGATTTTAGTCGAATTCAATACACTTATCTTTACCCTCATATTATTGCTGTGAATTACAATAGAAATGTCGCGCCTTTAGTTTAAACCAACATTTATTCCAGAAGAAAATAAATTTTCTAAGAAAATTTATAATTATAACGTAGTGTGGGAATGTGATTCGTTCTCAGATCACAATGTACCAACCATTGTTAGATATGCCATCTAAAGTGGTCATATGTAAATCTATGTAAATAAAAGAGTATTCCTTGTATGTCGAAAAATTATTTCCTCTGAATACAAACAATAAATATTAATGTTTGACTAGATCTTCAAATCACAACAAATTGATGTATACAATTCGTGCTTAAGATAATGTGAGAAAGTTCTCCAATTGTATATGCCTTAAACATAATACTTAAGCTAATGAGGATTATGGGCACTAAGTTTGGTGAGCTCCTATCTTCCTCTTTTAGGTACAAGGTATGAATTCTCTAAGGAAATACATATTGACTTCAAAATGACAACAAGCGAATTTTACATGAGTTGTTTAAAATGAACATCGTCCAGTTTGAGTTTCTAAGTTGAAATTTTTGTGCCAATTTTGATGGGTCACCCATCGACTAGGCCTAAACTATGATGTACAATTGATAAGTCCTTTATTATTACATACAATTTTTGAGCAAAATGATGTAAAAAAGTGACATCTTCATAATTGCAGGGGGTTAAAACTCTCGTTAATTTTAAATAAAATTTCATATTTGTGGGGATTTTAACTCCCAGAGTTCACAAATTTTTGGGATTTTGACTCCTAGAATTTGACAAGTGCAGTTTTTAATTGAGATTATTTGTGGGGTTCAAATCCCCTAATCAACCCTTTTAATGATAACTACGCTTGGCATAAAAACATTCATGTTACTTAATTATTCCACCTAATTGTAGGGATTTTTTTAAGTACCGACCGACCGCACCCTAAACTAATTGTAGGGATTACTACTGACTGCTGCAATATGTAATTGAAATTCTAGCCATTTAATGGATTTTATATATATATAGCATTATTGATATGGGCCTGATCAATAAATATAATCCTATCATAAATTGCAGAAAAGTGAATTTTCATCAAAATTTTCAAAATTTTAAACCACTTCAATTTATATTCACAAGGCCAAATACACCAATTTTCAGCTAAGTATCTTTTTCATTTTAAATTTTTTTTTCTAATACTAATCTTTCAATTTTTTCGTATCCTGGCCCCTTAATTTTCCTTTTAATCTTTTAGTCTTTCAGGCTTTATTTATTCCTATTTGATTGACATCTACTTTTCGTATTAAATTTTGGAATTTAAAATTTAAAATATTTTGAATCTGGTGCTTTTAATATAGGACCATTACTTATTATCACTCCTTTACTTACATTAATCTATTAATCCCCACTTATTTTTAAAAATTTTCAAAATCATATTTCCAATTCCACCAATTAATAAATTTGTAATATACATAAAAAAAGATTTTTCACATTTTACAAACAAAGCAATACCCACGTTTCCATTACAAAGTGCCTCTTTTTTTCAGCCAACACACACTTGTTCCCTTTACCAACACCCCGCTTCATTTTTATCCTAAAATCTCTCCACATCTGTAGCAGTTACAAAATTCAAATCCATTTGATTTTCACTAGGAATCTCTCCCTCGGTTTTTTTCAATTTTCAAAGTTTTTAAAAAATGGGTAAAAATTTTATTCTTGCTTGTTATCTTCTTCGTGCTTTTTACTAGATACATATGGAATCCTGATACACTCTCGCATAGTTGTTGGTTTTGGTCATACTAAATTTTAAATCGTATCGTATGATTCTTAGTGATGATTTGGTCCTAGAATAATCCAAGCGATTGCAAAAAACAAAAACTAAAAACGATCCCTTAGCGATGAAGGGTTGCATGAAAGAGTATTGTCAAAAAACAAGAAAAGGTTGGAGAAACTCAAAAAGGGAGAAGAAAGTGACATCTTTTTTCCGACCCGCACTTCCCCTAAGCTATGCGTTTAAACAAAACTTTATATTTTTTATGTTTTTGTTTCTGTGTTGTTTTTGTTGGACAGACATTTTAACTACATTATCGTGAGATACATTACTTATCAATCAATATTTTCCTAGTATGTAGAACAAATCTGATTTATAATGGTTTATTTTGGGTTTGCTGATACAAAATCCAAAATCCAATTTTACATTGATACATGGTGTTTGTGAAATCGAATTAAGAAGTCTTTAACAAGGAAAACAAGATTCACTACTAATATTTGAAATTTAATAAAGTCATCATGTATTGTACAATTTATGAAGATGTATCAGATGCAATATTGCTCAATTAATGAATCATTCGTTGTTGTAGGGCATTCCAAAAATTTTTTTTTTTACAGTTTTTGATTGTCAATGCATATGTTTATCATATCCATCTTATAATTCAAGTTCTTATACAGATGTAAATTTATTATATGTATGAATGCGTATGATGTAATAATACTTCATATAATTCAAGTGTCTTAACATATATGTAATTGGTATACATGAATGAAATGTTGTGTACAATATTGTTAGTTTACTCATGTATCTTATCATTGCACATTCCGACGTGTTTGATAGTATGCTGTCATATAAATCATGATGTATTTATTGAATTTCCAGATCTCTTCAATATATCATTCACTCTCCATTACGTCCTATGTGTGATATTAGACAGTACATTTTATTTTATTTTTTTATATAACAGGGCATTAATTATGTTTCTAGTTGGCGATAAAGAAAAATACACAGCATATTCAGTGTCAGGGTTTTTAGCAACATCCATTTTGATTTTTGTGAATGAAATCAAAGGTCCTAAAGGAGAAGGATTTGAAATGTTTTAAGAATACAATTTTGAGTGGACCTTCGGTATATGTTTGAACGTTCCAGACCATGGTAGATTTTACTACCAGGGTGTGCTACAGGTATCTGGTTGACCTTATATTTTGGAGTTCCCACAGGTAAAACAAAAGATGTATTCGTATGTTTCGTCATGGCTATGGTACTGTATATAAAAGATTGGTCTAAAAGAATTCACCATTGTACTTGCCTTAAATGCAAGAAAATGTTAAGGATTTTGTCTATTTGTGAACGTCCACTCCGATCCTATTATTACAAATATTTCTTGTATTCTACTGCAATGTAATAACCAAAAGTCGCTTGAATACAATGTTTTGCAATGGGGAGTTGGTAGACCACAACATGATCGTCAGATGGCAATATTATACTTCCTTCAATCTTCATGTTAATCAATCTTGTGGTGAGACCTTCATATGTGTCGAGAGTTTCTAATGGTTGAAGATGGTATGCTATATTGTATTCTTGGGGGTCAGATTGCATCCTATAAGCTAATTAAATCACTTAACAAGACTTCAACAAAATAAATGAAATGTATTGCTTATTTTATATGCCCTTATTTTACACTCAACTTATGAATATCACGAAGCGAATCTAGTCTCAATCTCTAAATCCAGAGTGTGCTGTCTAATTAGCAAAATGATTTCCCAGATTTGTATTGGACAGTCGGGATTGTAGAATCTTGTTATCATATTTTTTGTATTATACATAATATGGCTAAGAACATTCAACCATTTTAAATGCAGAATGATGGTCAAACAGTACCAACAGCCGATGAAATGGAGCCCTTGACTTACCGTGATGTTCAAGAGGCTCATACTGATGAACCATCCACAACATAGTGGTTTTCAAATGCAAACAAAGATAAGTCAGGTTTTTGAGAATTTCTCAACAAGCTCTCCTGGGTTGATTATGAGAAAAATCATCATGTGGTATCTGGTACATTCATCTCCCGCCCCGACCCAAAAGAAGAACGAAATTGATACAACCTAAAAAGAATTCAAAACCTAATTGTCAGAGCAGTTAAGGCCTTCCATTAAAAAACCATTCATTCCATGCCAGATGAAGAACTACCCCGATGCCTTTTTTTTATGTATCTTCTGCCCCTTCTCTTCACAAGTCTAAAAAAATAAGTCTGTGTATCTCGATATTGAAGGAACTGAAACAACATATGACTGAATACGTCAGTAATGATATCAATTTTTGTATGTTTATTCCTAATATAAAACTATTTGTTAATTTTTTTTAAATAGTTGACAATAATTTGAGTATCTTTGTTAATTTGAATCCGGGCAAGTACGTCTGAGTGATGAATTCGATGAATAGGAAGGACGACCAACAACCCAAGGGACTGTATTGTATATGTCTTTTTTGTTTTGTGTTGTTTTAACTTTAATAGATCATTTACATTATTAAATTTATTTCATTAGGAGATGGGGCAGCAAGCAACATCTTATATGGTTGAAGCGTTCGATAAAGAAGGCAATGATGGACAATCAAACAATTCCTTTTAAAGTTTGATCACCAACAACAACCTCACAGGTACAAATGAATTTTTGCCAATATCCGATCAAAACATTGGTTTACCTGATTTTGAAGTAGAAAATCAGTTTATTTTACTTTATTAATTCGTATATCAAATTATATGATTTATCATTACTTACTTTTGATGGTGAAAAAAAACATGTTTAAACAGACTAAGATGCAGGTTGAAGAATCATCATAATGAAGGACGTTTGAGACTTCATCCTCAAATGCATTTTATTCAGTCATTATATGGGCATAAACAACTGAGGCAAAGAAGTATTTTATCGATCGTCAAATTAACTATACATACCCAAAACTTTGTATTGATACATCAAATATTTCAATATGATACATTGCAGTTTACTTGGATGATTGTACATTGCAGTTTACTTTTATAAATACTGAATACATTTCAGTTTTCTTTGTCTACTTCTGATAATATATTCTTAATATTTCACATTAGTAAGTGTTTTTTTGCACTTTATTTGTAGATACTTTATATGTTGGGAGTGTTATGTCTTGTATGGATCGAATTACATTGTAAAATGTTGTGACTATCAAATTGTTTTGTATCTATATTAAGTGTAGTGTTGAATTGAATCTTTTCATTGTAGAACGGGGTTACATTCCGTTTGTATCAGTGGGGAAGGAGAGAGGGGGGGGGGGGGAGGAGGGAGGGTAGGAGGGGGGGGGGCGGGTTGATGGTTGCTTTGTTCTGGTTTAATGTTATCCTATCATTGATCGAGAGTGATGTTGGAGTGTAGGATGATCATCATCACGAAATGCCGTTCAATCATTTTGAGGTGTCGAAGGAACATGAACGGAAAAACAGAATAGTTTCATTAATGTTCAACACAACACCAATCATCGTTCCGAGATCATTTATTGAATACATCGTAATTTATGTGTAGGTGCATGTTAAATACATAGGTGTTCAAAAGGACCGTACAATTATCAATTTAAATCTTATAGGGAATGTTGGTCCGGTGCACAAGGCGTGTACAGAGTCATCTAAAAAGTACCGCAGAATCCTCTACACGGTTATGCGGATCTCGTAAGAGATGATTGGCTCAGGTTTGCGGTGGTGCTACAGGCGTATGTTAGAATCCGGCCAATGCACAGAGTAACCGACAATAATAATTCTCTTTTTCGGACTTTAATTACCCACTGTAATTTCAATAAAAGAGATTGATGTCGAAGCATCAAATACTATCCTCATGCAACTTATCATTGATGCCTTCAAAAAACTGCAAATCTCCTATTTAACTTTCCTTTGTGTCAAGTTAACAGGCGAAGACGGTCATAGAGTCTTTAATCACCTAAATTTTTTTCCATTGACGATATGAATACAACCGAGCTCCTTCATATCTGATTTGATGAGTTGTGTTGAGTGAGGTTCCTACATGCTTCTTTTCTTCTCAAAAACTCATGTCTAAAAAAGTAAGTTTTTATTGTTTTTTTATTGAGTTGTTCAATATGGAAATTACAAACTCTTGTTCCCACCACCACCTTTTAAATAACATATTTTCTTTACACTACTAATACAGATAAACCATCATAGGGTAAGTACAAAACAAGAGCCTGTGATAGAATATGAATAGAATCGATAGTTTTCAGTGTTTTTGGATATAGACAAGAATCGTCAAATAATCATTAGCAAAAGAATCAAAGCTCGAGTACAATATCGAGGTTAAAATGGGTCAGCCAAGTATCAAGAAAATAGAGTTATTTGTCAAAGCCAAAAATAATATATTAAAGGGTCTAGAGTTATACAAATAAGGAAAACCCTTAATATATTATTAAGGAAAGGAAGTTGTAAGGGGGTGGAGGATACCTTTGGTAAAATAGGTCAACTTCCGGTCGCATGAAAGAGATGAGATGGAAAATAGGTGCTCAGATGTACAGACTTTACCCCGCAATGGAATGAGAGCCCTTCTTTGTAATAAAGCTCGTCCTTTGCTTAAGGAGGATGCCTCTTCTGCGGCTGCCTGACGTTCAGAAGGGATCTACAAGAACGGGGGTACCTTGGGGTGGGCGCTGCGGAGTCTAGCAGCGGTGGTGGGAGGGATACATGATTATACTTCCCTCTTTTCAAGTACTCGTACAAATTTTCACTCCCTTGGCGTTCGGTGTGATGGGTTCCTATGGATGTGTCCAGTTAGGGTGTAGACGGCGGGTAGATGAGGAAGAGGGGGTCGTAGTAACCAGAATGAGTGGAATCAACTGGTACTTAAATCACTGGGGTGTCTGCGGGTCCGTGAGAAGGGTGGGGGATTGAATTATCTCTATAAAGAAGTTGGGAAATACGCGTAAACTTTCGTCCCAATTGAGTGGGTTGAGGGTAGAAGGTTAGCTTGTACGATTTGGGTAAGGGATTGGAAAATGGTGGCTAGGGGTCTAAGCCGGTTGCTTCTCTATTAATAAGGATCTGTACTTTAAACAGGGAATCCTGTTTAAACATAACTTCCTTACCTTATCAAACAACCACGGGATTGTCACAAGCAAAAAACTCTAGAAGAAGAGCACGAGCAGAGGAAGAAAGAGTGACTTCACGCAGAGAACAAGGGAGATTTTTAATCCAATTAAGTCTTCAGGTTGATAGGAATTCTACGTTTTTAAACAACATTCTTGAGTGAGAAGGTTTTCCACTTGTAAAACTACTCTTCTTGTTTCGTTCTTGATTGTATTTACAGTTATTGTACAAGGAGTGGGTTTGGGCTTCTTGTTGGTTGAGTTTCTGTGAGAGTTGTATACAAGGAGAGTTTGACTTCTTGTAGGGTTGTTTTTTCTGTGAGAGTTGTAAAGGATGCATGTGTTGACTCTTTGGAGGGTTGATTTTTCTGACCATCTGTGGAATTGTAACAACAGGTGGTGTTTTGTCCTTTTGGAGATCTATTGGAGTCAATCGAGGGTAGTAGAGATAAGGTACTTTTTCATCGTTGAGTTGTATCAACAAAATCTTATAGTTAATTAATAAAAGAGGTTTTTCCTCCTGTGAGTGAGGAAAGGTTTTTTAATTCAATAAGTGTTGTGTCTGTACTCTGTCTTTACTTAAAGCAACTTACACGTCACTCTGTTTCGTGTTCTGTTGTAAGGTTTTCTTGCAATTGGTATCAGAGCCGCTTTTCGTTAAAGATTCCACCTTGAAAATACTCAAATGGAAGCACCACCTACCCCACAAGAAGGTAGCTTCACAAACACGACCACCACTGTTCAATGGCAAATATTAAGGATGGGTGAAATAAAATCGTAGATGTACCATCTTGAATCGCGAGAACCCTGTTTAAATGGTGAGTATTCCTAAGATGGCCCAACCTACCTATGCCAACCGCAACTGATGGAATTTGCCAAAATTCGCAAAAGAAAGAAAAAATGAATGCTGAAGACAACTTGCATTTCAAAAACAAATGTCCAAATAAGAAAATGTGATCTTGGCATAGGACCAGACGAATACAATGAATCTCGTCTTTGCAAGATGCAAAAGCCGATGGAAACACTTCAAAAACCGCGCATGGAGGGAACAACTACAGTCAAGAATCTAAAATTGATAACTCTGAACAGGCAATGAGCTGTTATTATGGCAGAAGGAGAGACTATCAAGACTGCACACCCAGGTTTCACGCCATTATTAATTAGATGTACTCCTTAGAAGAATAGTTCCTAATGGAAAGCAATACGGAACTCTTGATTGTTCTTTCCTGCAAACTTGGGAAAGTAAATTCCGAGCTATCATTCTAAGCTCGCGACCTTAGACTCACTGGCCATGGATTAGTTAATTGGTAATCCTTACAATACGAACTCAGAAAAACCCCATAGACAAGTGTAAATTGGAGGACCCGGTCCAAGTAAAGTCACCTGTTTCTCAAGGCTTACTACCTCAATGATTTTGAAGATGAAAATATTGCCCTCAAACCAAAAGGTTCACCAAATGCTAAAGAAGGGAGACTTTCAAAAGAAAGCCTCCAAAAACCATTGAAAACACTAAGACCAGGGTTTGTCATAAGTGGTGGAAGTCCAGATCACTTCCTTAATTCGGTCCACTTTGGGCTTTTAGAGCAGAAAAAGGCAAACTTTGAGAAGGGCGAAAGAAATCAAAAAAGGATAAAGTTTTGTCTCCCTCAACCAAGAAGCATTGACAACTCACAAGCTGCATATATTTTTCAATGAATAGGGTGCCTTTGTTTCCGGCGTCCCTCTTTACCCTCTCGCTTCAGAATCTTAGGGTGATGAGACAGAAAATAAGTCTGTCTTCTTCTTGGCACTAGAAACAGAAGATGATTAGACTTGCTTGCTCTTAGTAGGCAGTGGAAACCAGGGAGAAAAGGAACTGCAGGATCACAAGAACGATACTAGCACCTCATTTCTTATCATATTCTATAGGATAAAGAAGCAGAAGACATGAATGAAAATTTAGGTCTTCATCACAATTCAAGACAATCTAAACTCCTACTCAATAAAGGTGCTAGAATCTTTACTCTACACTCTCATTAGATGCATATAAAGACCATAAATCAAAAAAGGGAATTTGATATGGAAGGGACTACTCACTAAGAGAAGAAAACCAATATTCTTGAAAAACAAAATCTTCATGCTTTTAAGGATCCAAAAAAATCCTGAACTAAGTAAAAACCTAGACTTGGTGACCAAAAGGAGTGAGCAGCCTCTCCCAGAGCTTCGTTGTAACTAAAACGAAGCAGAAAAAAGGAATGAGATGGGACCAGGTCCCCATACTGGCTTGACAACATTCACAAGAACTGCACATCGTGAGAGACCTTTGTTACGGTTTTGATAAAACCATCCTTTCAAGTAAAAAAGCCAACATAGATTGTCTATGGTCATGTACTGTGTGCTGGTAGGAGGTCCTCCGCATTCATGATTGTTCAAGCCGTAATCCCCCGTGCCATTCTCTGGAAGGAAGGATCAGGTACACCCCCCCCATATTCCAGCTCGTGTTTGCTCACCTCGAAGTTATCCTCCTGCCTCCCCCACCACCTGGGGCGTCCCTAAAATTCCCTCATCAAATCTCGTTCTAATATTGTCAGAAAGCCATCTTATCCACCCATTCCCCAAGCTAACTCAATTGATTTGGGTGGTTCCAAAATCTAATCCCCCAAAATTACATTGGCAGGGAGCATTGAAGAGGAAGCAACAACAATGGTACTCTTGTATAGTGCATTTTCGACACATGATTGGAATAAAAGAAGCTTCCTCTCACTTCAATACATCAAAGGAGGAAACGTTGCCTTTGGGAATTGGGGAAAAAGTGGTGAAAATTCAAGGAATTGCAAGGTTGGAGTCAATGGATACTCATTTACTTGAGAACTTTTATTATGTGGAATGCCTACAACTAATCTATTAAGCGTAGCTCAAAGTTCCGATAGAAGGAAACAAATGTGCTCTTTACAGAAAAAGAATGCAAGAGAACCACCTCAGCTACTTGAACCTGGTTTCTCACTAGGAAAGAGACACAATGGGCCATGTGTACAAAGTAGCTTTTTAATTCCAAGGAGATACTCTTAAATGTCAATTGCAGTCTCTGATTGCTCTTGCTATGGCACAAAATGACTTTTCACGCCTTTAGTCATTACAACTCTCACCGCTCATGCTCCCCAACCCTTTTTAGGTGGTTCCTAGCAACCAAAAAGTTTCATGGAAAACCAAGTGTGTGGAACCTTATTCAAGGAAACAGTTAGTTCATCCTCCAACCAAAGTTGACATTAGTACTACCAAACCACTAGAACTGCTGTCACATGGGATTTTTGTGTAACCAATGCTTTTACAACGCATGGGTGTAAAAGATTATTTGTTTTGTAATAGTTGATGATTACTCAAGATTCCACTTGGACATTAATTTCTTTGTCAACCAAAGTATTAGACATTCACTATGGTTGTTAACAACTCTTCTGCTAAAGCCTGGTTCAGAAGAATTCAACCAGAATATCAGCATAAATCTGATCATGGCGATTTGAGAACTCACCATTCTCTACAATTTTGTATTAACAAATGGAATTGAGCATAAACTTCTCAGCACCTATAAACCACACAAAAATGGTGTTTGTTTGAGATGAACCTCGCCGCCTGGCCTCTCCTTTGCCCTCCCCCTGTTTCCTCAAAAAACTCACCGCACCCTACCCTTAGGGTGACCTTCCCCCCTTCTCCCTTTTGTCTTGACCTCCGTTGCCCCCCAAACGCGCAGGGTGCTATCTAATAATAGATTATGATCAGATCATGTTAAACAAAACACCATAATGACGTTCTAAAAGGAAAAAACCAAATTTAGCCACAATCTTAGGGCATTTGGAGTGTAATATGCTTTATACACACAATCGACAAAGCAATTTGGGAAAATTTGATGCCAAGAGTGATGAGGAATTTTTCTGGGATAACTCGTCACAAATCACGTCCTACAATGTATTTAATACATACGCAACGAAAACCGTTAGAAGAAAGTTGTCCATGTTGTTTTAATGAACAATAGTAAGGGAAGTTGAAGGACATTCAGAGGATTAGCCGAATGATGAAACTGCTCCAAGCCATCATAAACCAAAATATGTGGAAAAAGACATATTTACCGCTCTATAACATAATCTTATACTCGTCTACTCCTTCTCTGCCTCCTACCCCCTTTTTTTCGTCCTACAAACTCAAGAACCATATTATTTCCAACTCAACATTGGCAACCTCAAAGCTCTCACCCTTGGCAAAACATTCTTTACTCCCTTACTCGCATATCTACAAGATACGCCAATTACTAGTATTGTGCCATTTTCTCCTATTTTGTCCTGATTGAGCCTAAAATTATAAGGAAGCAACTGCTAGACTTCTGATTGGATGAAGTGCCATCAGAAGGAACTCAACAGTTTGAAAGAAGCAAGAGTGTGAACCTGGTTCAAACCTCAAAACAAGGACGGTAAAGAACTAGGTGGGTGTTTAGAAAACAAACTCGATGAGCAAGACCAATAGTGCGCAACAAAGCTAGGCTATTTGTTACATGGATATAACCAAGAAGAAAGATTATAGATTATGAGAGACCTTTGAGGACCAATATCAAGAATTGAGGCAATCAGAATATTGGTTCGCATTATGCGCTGCCCACCTTTAGTTCGAACCTCCTGCCCACATTGTATTTCCAAACGTGCCTTCTTTAAAATGGTTTACGCTACAAGACGAGGTGTATGTAAAAACAACCCCCCAGGTTTGTGAGAATACCATATAATCCTGACTCATGTTATCGTAAAACTGGACAAAGCCCTCTAGTGGCTATAACAAGCACCGTAGAAGCATGTACTTATCGATTTTCACTTTCCTTCTACACATTTATATACCAGAGTAGAAAATGATAATCCAATGTGTTCTCTTCTTCTTCGAAACAAAAGGTAAGATCTGTTGCATTAAGTCGCAAGTAATATGTAGCTGATATCATATTTTGGAGGAACCAATGACTCACTAGGAGTAGAATTTGCTCATAATGAATATTAGTTTGAGATGAGCATGATGGAGAGTTGAAACTTCTTTTTGGGACTCCAATTAAGCAAACTCATTGGAACTATCAATTCAATCAACAAAAGTACATCAATGAATTACTAAAGAAGTATGTGAGATGATGAGCGAAGCCAATGACACCCCCCATTATGACAACAACAACGCTTGATAAAGATTACCAGGTTCACCAGTCAATGACACTAGCATATAGAGGTATGATTGGAATACTCCTATACCTCACTGGCCCGCATACCTGATATAGTATTTTCAGTGTTGGTTTATGTTGCAAGGTTTAGTCTTGTCCAAAGAATCACATCTAAAAAGCTTCCAAGAGAATCTGAGATCCTTGAAAGGCACAATGAACTTGGTTCTCTGGTATTCAACGGTGACTCTTTTGACCTAAAGGGATTTGCTTTGCTGACGCGATTCATGCAGGACCTAATGGTTGATAGAAAAGTCCCTCTGGAATGGCCACTTTTTAGAAGGACCATGTTTACTATCTTGGAACTAGAAAACAAATTCCTTGGCTCTATCTACTGTGGGAGGCTGATATGTTGCAGCTGCTTCATTTGTCCCCAGACTTCTTTGGAAAAACACAGCTTAAAGATTTTTGGCATAGAAACAGTTTGTATTCTATTCTATGTGATATACAAGGTGCTGGCACATGGCCAAAAAACTCCAGTTCACGTTCTGATTTTTCACCAAGGCACTGTTAAGAGAATCTTTCAAGAAAAATAGCTTGAGTAGGGCTCATCTTTTTAGTTGATTCTTTCAAAAATGCCAGTTCTAAGGAGATATGACCAGGTTCAGTCATGTTGGTTCTCACTGCTTTGCACTGGATGAACTTCAATTGTTGCTATGGAGTTGATGGGTTTGTTTTAGCCACTGTTGGGATTTTTTTTGATTTTGTCAAAAGGGGAAAAGTTATTTGCGCAATCAGAAGGATGTTAAGAGTTGTGTTGTCGGACTTTTCCGCCTCCCCACACATTCATAAAGAATTTGTTTGTCCTTCATCAAAAAGGGGGAATATTGATAGATATGATGAATCGATAGTTCATTGTTTTGATGATTACAGAAAGCCGCAAATAACAGTAGCGACGAAGCAAGCTCGAGTCAAGATCGAGTAAAATGGGTCAGCCAAGTAATCAAGAAAATAGAGTTATGTCAAAAAGCAGGCCAAAAATAAATATATTAAATGTATAAGATTGCTATCAAATAATGAAACTCTTAAATAATTATTTAAGGAAGGAAGTTGTCTATAAGAAGGATTGTAACTTTAAAAGGGAATCCTGTTTTAAAACAGAATTCCTTACCTTATCAAAAAGGGATTGCACCATGCAAAACCAAACTCTATATAGGAATAGCAGACTCGTCATAGTAATAAAGAGATGACTTCACAGCAGAGAATAAGGGAAGAATTATTTATCAATTGAAGTCTTCCCAGGTTGATGGAGTCTACGTTTAAAATCTTCTTGAGTGAGAAGGTTTTCAACAGTGAAAACTTATCGTCTTGTTTTCGTTCTTGATTGTAAGTTCCAAGTTTTGTACAGGATTGGTTTGGGCTTCTTGTCGGGTGAGTGTTCTGTGAGAGTTTGTTACAAGGAGTGAGTTTGACTTCTTTGTAGGGTTGTGTTTCTGTGCAGAGTTGTAACAAGGAGTGGGGTTTGACTCTTTTGTAGGGTTGATTTCTGTTAGAATTGTAACAAAAGGTTGGGTTTGTCCTTTTGGAGAGATCGATTGGAGTCAATCGAGGGAGTAGTAGAGATAAGACTTTTTTGATTATTGAGTGTAATCACAAAATGTTATAGTTGAATTAATAAACCGATGTGTTGCCTGTCCTTGAGTGAGGAAGTGTTTTTAATTCAATAAGTGTTTGTGTCTTTACTTCTGTCTTTACTTACAAGCAACTTACAACGAACGCTGGTTCGGGTTCTGGGTAAGGGTTTTCTTCTTCATCTTCAAGCCGTTTCATTGGATTTGAAATGAGGATTTCTGTTGCATTCCGCGAATAAAATTGATTGCACGCGAGAACTGAAGTTTCTATCACAGCGCATACTTTGATTTGTGGGCAGTAGATGGAATGAGGTTCGACTTTCTCCTTTAAGCTTTGAGCTTAAGCTCACAACTGTCCTGACAATTCTTTTCGTCCTATGTGCATAACGCTAAAGGGAGAGGTTTGTTGATTTTTCCAAGATTCCTTGAGCAACACATTGGGATACTTCTACTCTGGACCTTGCAAATCTCTAATTGGCTAATTGCAGTCGGGGGTTTTGTACATCTGGCTTCCTTCTAGTGTAAATTTTCAGTATTTTTTTCATATGAGGTATAGCATATCAATCATATGTTCTGTCTGAATTATGATAAATTGGTCTTCTTGTTGTTTTGTATGTTTGTTAGAATTAAGTCATATTTAGTGAAACCCATACACAAAGATCAAAATGTATTTAGAACCACAGGGTGAATATGTTTGTGAGAATCATTTTTTGGGAAACATTTCTTAAATAGAGAAGTTTTGATTTTTAGTCTGAACTAAATCCATTCACTTTTACCCATCATAGTATTTGCTTGAATACATAAATGTCGCCTTTAGTTAAACAGTAAACATTTATTCAAGAGAAAAATAAATTTCAAGTAAAAATTAATACGTAGTGGGAATGATGATCGTGCAGATCACAAGGATAAATCCAACATTGTTTTATCCCCAGCTAATGGCAATAGTAATATTAGTAAATAAAAGATGATTCTGGTATGTCAAAGAATATAATCCTCTGAATTACAACCAAATAAATATGAATGGTTTGCATATATCCAAATCACACACAGATGATATATATGCGCGTGAATTAAGATAAATGTGGAGAAAGTTCCCAAATTGTATATCCGAAAATACTACTTAAGCTGAGATTATTGCAGCTAAGTTTTGGTGAGCTCCCTCTCTTCCTCTATTTAGGTACAAGTGATGAATTCTCCAAGAATACAAATTGACTTCAAAATGACAAACGAAATTTTTACAAAATGAGTGGTTAAAATGAACAGTATCGTCCAGTTGATGTTTCTATTGAAATTTTTGTGCCAATTTAAGGGGTCATTTCGTGCCAATTTTAGGGGTCACCCCATCGATTAGGGCCTTACCATTATGTACAACATTGATAGTCTTTATTATTTAACATACACTTTGTTTTGAGCAAAATGATTAAAAGTGACATCTTTCGATAATTGCAAGGGATAAACCCCAGAGTTCACAAATTTGTTAGGATTTTGACTCCTAGAATTTGAAGTGTAATTTTATTGATATCAATTTGTGGGGTTCAAAATCCCCTAACAAACGCTTGTTAATGATAACCACGCTTGGTATATAAAAAAATCTAGTGACTTACTTATGTCACATCTAATTGTAGGGATTTTTTAACTACCACAACTAAATTATAAGTAATTAACAACTAAATTATAAGGATTACTGACTGCTCCAATATATAATTTAAATCCCACAATTTAATTAATTTTATAATATATGCATAACATTATTGATATGCCTGATCAATTGATTAATATTCTCTCAGTTTTATTTTATTTTGATCATGTTGACTCAACATTTTTATAAAAAAATAAAACTCTTCCTCTTAAAATGAGTGTTACTTTACCAAAAATTATGACTGTTAATAAATATAATCCTACCATAAAATTGCAGAAAAGCTGAATTTCAAAATTTTCTAAAATTTTTAAAACAACTTCAATTTTTTATATTCACGAGCAAATACAACTCTAATTTTCAGCTATTATATTTTTCACTTTTCAAATAAAAACTATTTTTTCTAATACTCATAAATTTCAATTTTTCGTGTCCCTAGCCCCTTAATTTCCATTTATCTTTTAGGTCTTTCATGGCTTTATTCTATTTGATTGACATCTACTTTTCGTAATTAAATTTGGAATTTAAAAATATTTCTGAATCTGGTGCTTTTAATTAGGAAAAATTACTTAATTACACTCCTTTACTTACGTTAATATTTATTTATCCCTACTTATTTTAAAATTTTTAAAAATCCCTTATTTCCACCAATCAATAAAATTTGTAAGATACATAAAGATTTTCTATCTTTTTTACAGCCAATACCCACGTTTCCATTAGAAAGTGCACTCTTTTTTTCAACCAACACACACGTTTTCCATTACCAATCACCCTCTACAATTTATTCTAAAATCTTTCCACATCTTTAGGAGTTACGAAATTCAAATCCATTTGATTTTCACTAGGAGTCTCCCTCAGGTTTTTCAATTTCAATGTTTTTAACAGGTAAGAATTTTATTCTCCATTGTTATCTTCTTCTTGCTTTTTACTAGATACATATGGAATCTGATACATCGCATAGTGTTGGTGTTTCTCATACTAATGTTAATCATACATATGATTCTGATGATGAAATGTGGGCCGAGAACAGATTCATCGATTCCATGATCCATTAGCGATGAAGGACAAGAGTATTGTGAAGCCAAAGAAAAAGGTTGGAGAAACTCCCAAAAAGGGAGAAGAAAAGTGACGTCTTTTTTCCCGACCCACACTTCCTAAGGTATGCGTTTAAACAAACTTTTATATTTTTATATTTTTGTTATGGTGTTCGTTGTGTTTGGACAGAAAGTTTAAATACATTAATAGTGGAGATACATTACTTATCGATTCAATGTTTTCGTAGTATGCAAGAACAATATCGATTTATAATAGTTAATTTTGTGTTTTGCTGATACATTAAAACCCGAATTTTACATTGATGCTTGTGTTTGTGAAATCGAATGAAGAGTCATTTAACAATGAAAACAGATTCACTAATTTGAAATTCAATAAAAACATCATGCATTGTACAGTTTTGAAGGTGTATCAGATGCATATAATTAATGATCATTCTTTGTTGTAACGTTTTTTTTACAGTTTTTGATTATCAATGCATATGATGAATCATATACATTCATATAATTCAAGTGTCTTATACACATATGTAATTGGTATATGTGAATGAATGCATATGATGTATAATACATCCATATAATTCAAGTGTCTTATACATATATGTAATTGGTATACATGAATGAAATTTATTTACAATATAATGTTAGTTACTCATGTATCTTATGCATTTCACGACGGGTTTGATATGATGTCATTATAAAACAATGATGTATTTACTGAATTTACAGATTATCTTCAATGTATCATTCACTCTCCATTACATCATATGTTTGAGATTAGACAGGTACAATTTTATATTTATATTTTGTATAAACAGGGCATGAATTATGTTACCAAAAAAATACCAGCACATCCATTAAGGTTTGGAACAACGTTCAATTTTAATTTTGTGAATGAAATAAAAAAGTCCATAAAGGATGAAGGCTTTGAAATGTTCAAAAATACAATTTTTGGACCATATTTGAACATTCCAAAATGTAATTTCCAGGGTCAGGGTACTAAGTATGTGTTGTTGTTGGAGGTGCAACAGGAAAACAGAGATGTATTGTATGTTCGTCATGCTAATGGTACTGTATTACAGATTGGTATAAAGGAATTTGCCATTGTAACTGGCCTTAAATGCAAAGAAAATATTAAGAATTTTTCATATTTGAAATCCACTCCGAGCCGATTATTAAAAAAATATTTTCCTGAT
The DNA here is from genome assembly GCA_027704765.1 of Solanum habrochaites. Taxonomy (NCBI): domain Eukaryota; kingdom Viridiplantae; phylum Streptophyta; class Magnoliopsida; order Solanales; family Solanaceae; genus Solanum; species Solanum habrochaites. The sequence continues at coordinate 63,288 of JAKWJA010000524.1, read as the reverse complement.
TCGATTGCAGGTATAACCAAAAGTCGCTTGATACAATGTTTTGCAATGGAGAGTTGGGAGAACACACAGGAATCTGTTGAAATGGAAATATCATACTTCATCAATCTTTCATGTTATGTCATCTTGGTGAGACCTTCATACGTATCGAATAATTTCTAATGGTCGAAGATGGTAGGTATGCATTATATCCTTGGGGTCGGATTGCATTCGATAAGCTAATTACATCACTCAGACAAGACTTCAACCGAAACAAATAAATGTATCGCTTATTTGGTATGCCTTATACACTCAACGTATGTATTTACTAATGTGCATCTAGTCTAAATCCAGAGTTTGCTGTTAAAGTAGCAAATGATTTCCCAGGATTTGTAATTGGACGGTCATGATTGTAAATTTGTTGTAAATAATATTTTTTGTATTATACATAATATTGCCGTAACATTCAACCATTAAAAATGGAAAATGCATGTTCAAACATTGTACCAACATCAGATGAAGTGGAAGCCCTTTGACTTACCTGATATTCAAGATGCTCATAGTCCTGAACCATCCACAACAACAGTTCATGCAAACAAAGTGCAAAAAAAAAGAAGATAAGTCAGTTTTGAGAATTTCTCAACAAGTCTTCCTGTTCATTTATTGAGAAAATCATCACGTGTATCTGGTATATCATCTCCATCACCACCCAAAACAAGAAAGAAAAATGATACACCTAAAAAAAAAGATTGAAACCTAAATTGTCAGAGCAGTTAAGGCCACCATTAAATCAGTCATTCTCAATGTCAGATGAAGAACCTACCCCGCATGCTAATGTATCTTCTGTCCATGTCTCTTCACAAGTCCAAAAAAATAAGTTTGTGTATCTCGATATTGAAGAATTGAAACAACATATGAAGGAATACGTAAGTAATGATATTATTTTTTTTTATGTTTATTCATAAATATAAAACTAAATGTAAAAGTTTTTGAATATGTTGACAGTAAATTTGAGTATCTTTTGAATTTGATAAATGCAAGTCACTCCGAGGTGATAAATTCTAGGAATAGGGAGGACGACCAACAACCAAAGGTACTATATTTATGTGTTTTGTTTGTGTGTTTTAACTTTCATAGATCATTACGTTACAAACTTATTTCATGAAGGATATGTGCAACAAGTCAACATCATACATGGCTGAAGCTTCCGATAAAGAAGGCAATGATGGACATCAAACAAGTACCTTTAAGTTTGATCAACAACCAACCTCACCGATACAAATGAATTTTGCCAATAACGATCAAAACATTGGTGTACCTGATTTGGATGTTGAAGATCAGGTTTATTTTACTTTATTAATTGCGTATATCAAATTATATGATTTATCGTTAAATTATTTTGATTTAAAAAAATATGTTCAAAAAATACAGACTGAAGATACATTGAAGAATCATCAAGAAATGAAGGACGTTTCAGAGCTTCAATCCTCAGATGCATTTATTCATCATCATACTGCAGAAAAAACTGAGAATAAGAAAGTAATTTTATCATCGTAAATTAAGTATTAAAATACATCAACTTTGTAGTGATACATCAAACTGTGTCAATATGATACATTGCAGTTTACTTGGATGATACTGTACATTGCAGTTTACTTTTATAATACTGATACATTGCAGTTTACTTGTATAATTCTGATACATATTTTTAATGTTCACATCAGTAGTGTTTTTCACTTTTATGTGTATGATACTTTACATTTCAATTATGTTTGTATGGATACATTACATTGTAAGATATTGTGACTAATTAAAATTGTTTGTGTACTATATGGTAATTTGTAGTTTGATGTTATCTGTTCTTGATACATTAACAGTCCTTTGTATATGATTTTTTATTATTTAATGTATCCTACATTTATCAGTACGTTGTTATTCAGGATGATCTATCATCACAAATGCCTTATCATTTATTCGAAGGAACAATGAACGAAGATGCTTCATTAATGTTCAACACAACACCAATCAATCTGTGCCAGATCTATTATATTTGATACATCGATAATTTATGTTTCATATATCATTTAAATATCATATGGTTTATCAAACCTTTTTAATTGTCAATTTAAATCTTATAGAATTCTGCAACATCTGGTACAATATCATCTGATACTCGAGAAGTCATGAATACACTTATTGCTGATCTAGGAAGATTGTCGATTCATGCTAAACTAGTTAATTCTGCAAATCCACAAGAGTTAATCGACAATTAAAATTGACTTTTACAAATACTCCTCATACACGTATCAGGATGCCTTAAAAAATTGCAAATCTCCCTATTTAACTTCATTTGGGTCAAGTGAAAAAGGAGAAGATGCCATGGAGGATGTAATTCATCCAAATTTTTCATTTGAAGGATATGAGATCACAAACCGAGATCCTTCATATTTGATTGATGAATTTGTTGAGTGGGTTACTACAGGTCTTCTCAAAACTCATGCTAAAAAGTAAATTTTATATTTTTTATTGATTTGTTCAATTTTGAAATTACAAACTCTTGTTCTACTTATAAATAACATATTTTCTTTACACTTAACAACACATGTAACCATCAGAGGGTAAGTACAAAGAAAGAGCCTCTTCATTGGATTTTGAAATGATGGATTATGTTGTTACATATCCATCCAGTAAAAATTGATTTTATGCCATGTCCTAGCCCTAAAACTTCTTGACTAATCAAGTAATTTTGTCATACATATTTAAATTTCATATGTCTGCAAATGTATTATATATAGTTTTCTTAATGTATATGGTACATTCAGTTAATAAGTAATATATACATATCAATACCATATACCACTTTTAGTATCTAACATTTTATTATCATTATTTCTTTCAAATTTATAATTATGTTTATAATTTTTATTTTGTACCACATTGATGTTATTTTTTACTACTTTCGTAAAAAATTAAAACTTCGTAGCATGAATCAATACCGATACACAATTGCCAGTTGTTTGTTCAATGAACATATCAACAGTACCCATGAAAGGTATTATAACAATGAGGCTGATGATAATATTAGTACCCAAGAACACATTGATTGTACGAGAGCAGTATCAATATATGAGAGGTCAACATTCAACATCATGGAAGGATTTTCAATACCAGCTTGATTGCCATGGCATCTTGTGGACGATGTTTCTATTCCAATTAATTATGATGGAAATTTTCATTGGGTGTTAACTATTATTGAATTGAACCAAATTTTGACATGCGTATATGACTCTTCTTTAGGCACAAGAAAACGAGTATATTCTGAGAAGATACAAAAATTGTCAAGGATGCTACCTTCTTACCTCCTTGACAGTGGTTTCTTTGAAAAAAACTGAGCGGACTAACTATCCAGCACTTGATGCATATAAGGACAAACAAAGTGCTATACTTTTAGAGTCACATAATCCTTTCAACATTGAATACGCTGAAGGCATCATGCAACAAGAAGACGATAGTCTGTAAGTATTTAAATTCTGGACTACAATAATATGTATGAGTTGTTTTTACAAATTTATATTCTGCATTTTGTTATGGGGACTGATTATTATACATAGCTACATTTGTAGAGTTTTTGAGTGACCAACTTGTTAAACCACTTGATACTGATGGCCATCTTGCAAATTATCTATGCTATAGATATGCAGCATTGTTATGGAGATACGACAACGACAAGGTCAAGGGTGAAAACATAAGTGAGAATGACGATTCACTAAATCCTAGAGGTCAATTCACAACACCAACTGAACAAGACTTCGTTAACATAAATTAGTACTTAGTAGGGATAGCATGACCAATTTTTCATGTTGTTTTGCTTTGAAGACAATTTATTTTTTATGTGTTTCTCTAAAAACTTAGTTGTGTTACAGTCTTTTGTTAGTTATTAACGTTATGTGTTTTCAATATATTGCTTTAGATACATTTGTTGCTTTATAACATTAATCTCCACAATCATCATCGTTTGAGTTTAAGTATTTTGATAGTTTACTTATGAAATAATGTATACGATACATAAGTTTTATGCATATTTGTAATGGAAATTTTAGTCATATATGTCAATTTCATTTATGTGTCAGACACTTGAATTATATGATACATCATATACATCAACAAACAAATCACAACATACTATTAAATTGAAAGCCAACAGTACTTCTAAGGAAAAGTATATCAAAATTATAATTGTATCTAATACAGTTTTAATAGTTTTAATATATGATATTTTACTATTATATATTTTATATGATATAATAATGTTATGATACATATAGTACACACCTGAAAAAGCCAAGTTTGGGACACATAAATTTGTTTAAATCATGATTATGGTATTGAATCAACATTTCTTTCATTTACAAATTAATTATTTTTCATAATTTATACATTAAGATTTATTTATTTATTTAACAATATAAGAATAATTTTATATTTAATATAAGTTTGCCACACAATTCTAAAAAAATGCATTTTGTTAAACAACAAAATAAATTGTGTAACCAATACACTTTATTCAATCCAAATACTAAAGTAAAAAATACATATAAGTGGAATTTATTAATACCATGAACACGAATGTCTATTTTAAAAAATTATTTCAATTCTCTTCGGGAAAAATTACCATTCTCCCTATTTTGTCCTTCTTTTTCCACATTAACCCACAAGAATTCCTTTTTCATTTGTTATCTTCTATCCGTATTTTTCTTCTTCGCTTCCTGGTTGTCTAGCCACCTTCTATACCTAGGCCTGTGGCCGGAAATTTCATCTAAAACATATCTATAACGGGTCCAAGCCTCATATCTGGCATTGAACACCATTCAAAGCTTCGTATTTTTTTCTAAGGCATCAACTTGTAGTAATCAGAGCAATATGGGTGAATATCTATAACATTTTTTTGCTTCACAACTGCATTGCGTGGCCAAGGTAATCTCAATCATTTTTGAAACCTTTCACTACGTACATTTTTCCACTCAAGAACATACAATGTCTCTTCTCCCTCCTTCCGGCGTCATAAATTGAGAAAATAATCAGACTATGGAACACCTGAAATTAATAATAAGTTAGTATACATGACTAATATGCCAGGTATATATATCCATTTTCCCAATCAAGCTTAGCGAGTGAAAATCATCCGAGTTTCTAGTACATAAAATAGAAATTAGGATATTGATAAATACTTCAGATTTGAACTTTTTTAGATGTGTTTACCAATCAATATCTCCTCAATGTCTTCGACCCAAGTGCCCTTTTTATATGGCGTTTATTGCTCTTTTTTACAGTTTCATTCAACTCACCAAATAGAAGTCCTAGCTTCCTCAAAAGTCATTATAATTACCTACGTGCATCAACAGGGCAACCATTTGATACACTTCTGCGATGTTGCAAGTCATATTCTACTTGTGTTACGATTGAATGAACCCTTGACTACGTCTCATAACAACACCTATGACACCTTCACATCCCACCTTAGCTATTACTCTCAAAATAAATTCCTTTCTGTCTGCCTTTGACATTGAGTAAAATATCACTTTAGTGTAATTATTAGTCCTTTTGAAGCTGAACATACTTCTTTTTATCCAAAGATTCTATCATCGCACAATGATGTACTTTGGACACAATGCTTACCCTCTTCATGAATACTTCATTTCTATCTGATATAATACACTGTTTTCATGCTCGCCCAAATGCATTTTTGAATTTTTCGAAAACTATGTCCATGACATTCAGTTTGCAGGGTCTACAACACCAATGCCAAGGACAATATGCCAACCTAATGACAACGCAACACACTTTAACTTTATATACTTAACGTTTACACTAAGATACTTAAGTGAGGACATATAAAACAAGATTTAACATTCATTAGTATTACAAAGTCATACCTACACCCCGTAGTGTGTTCGCTGATGAAAAGTACCTTTTGTAAGCCCCCGCCAAAGAATGTGTAGCGCCCACTACAACTACATGCCTGCATTAGTCGAACCTAACCCTCTTATCAAAATCTTAAGGGCTATGAAAAATACATGAATTGATTATTTTTCTCTTTTGTCATCCTTATATATGAAATTTTGATATACATTATTAGCACTCCATATGTATCCGCATCTGCTTATATCCCTTCGATGGCTTATCCTTAGCATTTCTGGTTCACGTTCTCTAGCACTTATGCTTGCCTAGTTTATACTCAAAAACGCCCCTTAATGCACGAATATCTTTTCAATTACATCGTTGAGTGAGGCGTACCATTTAGGGGCAATCACACCACTAATCAATCCAATTTATTCTTGTACTTTGTTAGCATTTCTCCCGCATCGGACATGTATGTTCACTATTGAAGTATCTCACTTTGAAATACAAATCAATTTCGTTCTGCAAAAGACTTTAAATTTCACGATCCACAAATGATCATTGAAGAAAGCAACATATAACTGTTCAAATTTATTTCATCGGATTAATCAATAGACAAAGCATGTTACAGTTGCTTCATAAACTAATGTCAATTTGCCCCATAACAAAGAACACAAACACTTTTTTACAAAGTTTGATTCTATCACATATATATTTTATCAATACACACCTAATCATTGTCAATACTAATAATCATAATAATTATCATTTGTTTTAATATCTCAAACACAAGCACACACTTCTCATTACGAGGATATACTATTAAAAATTGATATTCAACACACAATAACAAGTAGAATTATACAATTATCTCCAAATCTAAAGAAAAAAAAAATCAATTTAAAGAAAAACATTCCAATACCTTTTTTTGAGCCCGCTTTTTCAACCTCAAAAATTGAAGTTGTTCTTTATTTATTTTTAGTCATTACAAATACGGTGTGTTTGGATATCAATTATTTTAATTTGTAGCATTTAATTCTAAATATAATCAAGTCAACAAATTCCCTCGATTCCGACCAGAACAAGAGCTTCAGTATCTCTTTCTTAACCTTCCACACATACGATTTCCCCGGATGAACAATCAAAAATATATTATTTTCCCCCAACCATTTTCTTAGTTGTATCATACATAACAGATACATGCCGATTCCAGGGAGCATTCTAATACACTAATTACTATCCAAATACAGTTTCCACACCCATAACATTTTTATTTTCAATCGACAGATTCCCTCGACGATGTTCTAATTCAATATCTTTTGTAACACAATCGATCTCCAAACTCTGCTAAACTCAAAGCTTTCAGATTCAAGTAAATGAAATTGATTTGTTCAACGACAAATTCCCCATCAAACCTTAATTACCCATCCGCCTATACCTAAATTTCAGAATTTCATAACAAATTGAGATATCATCTTCTTTTGAAAGCTGTTTATTTTTTTCGAGTTCTTAGAATCTCTAGCAGTCCCTTTATCAAGATCGATTTTTGTTTGATGACGATAACTCTAATTTGATTTAGCAATCATTTATGCAATGAGACCTGAAGTCTACAGCTGTCGAGTGTGAATTATGAGATTTTTATAGTTATTAAAAATAAATTTACGTTATTATTTTCTTCCTTCTTAACGTATAGCGTCACCTGGAAATTTATCATCACTTATTACTCCATTCCTACTCATGATGTATCCCGTAAATAAAGTTAAGAGATTTTTGTAAAAAAAAAAAAACTATAAGGGGCTAAAGGTTTTTAAATATTATTAAATAAGCACATACTGTTTGTTTTGGTTGCATGTTAGCGAAATAAAATTAATGAACTGTCACAAATAAAATAAATTTATCTTTTTGTATTAACTACAAAGAAATGTAGCACTAATTGAAAGTTCAAATATAGGAACGAAGAAAAATTATAGAGTAATGGCTAAAGGTTTTGATAACATTGCCCGAAATGAAATATAGGAAAAGGCACAAATAACATAATTAAAGTTCTTAAAAATAATTTTTTTTAAGAAAATCAGATTTCGTATTGGTGGACAATCATTTTGTCCCGCATTCGCCGCGTCTCTCTCTCTCTTTTCTTTTTTTTTTCTTTTTTTTAAAGAAATCAATTTTTGCTTATCTTTTACCTTCACCCGTTATTTTTAATTCACATAATGAACTAATTTAATAAATATTCAAAAACAATAATTAAAAATATCATATTATGTTGTAAGGAATGAAAAATATATGCATTTTTGGCCAAATATCACCTACCAGAATATCCTTGAGTGTTTTTATTTTTTGGTTGGAGTATGTCTTTGTGTGAATGTGATGTGAATTACAGTAAAAATTAGAAGTTCACTTATTATGTCATCAGCTGAATGACATAATAATTAAAGGCTTAAGTCATTGACTGCCCCTTAAAGTTGTCTGCATAATTTACTACTTAGATACCTGCAAAATTAAAACTCCTGGTACCTATTTGATGACACGTAAATTGCTCAAAACATATACGTATTGACACCAAATATTGATATGAACAAAAAAATGTGTATTGCACTTTCCCTGAAGCCCGTAAAAGATTAAAATAAGATTGTTTTTTTTTATTATTTTACAAAATTTTTTTCTTTATTTACACTTGACATTATAATTAACTTAAAAAATATTTTCTTTCTTTATTTACAAACACAGTTTCTAAAAGAAAATACCCACTCTCCTCCCTATCTAGCATCTTCTTCATAGTAGTTTACAAAACTTGTCTTCATTTTCGCTCCAACATTGTTTTTTTTTTTATATACAAAACATTTAGATCTTCCAAATAATGAGAAAATGAAAATAACTATAAATATCAGATTTGAAAGAAAGTCTCGTATGATTTGTTCAAAATCTCAAAAAAAATGGAACAAATATAAGAAGAGAAACAAGATAAATGATTTTTACGTAAAAAAATAGTTAGACATATTATTTATCACACGATGTTTGAACAAGATTTTTACTCAAATTCTATTGGTCATTAAATTTATCAAAAAGTGATATTAAAAAGAATTGAAAGAAATCATTTGTTGGAGCATCAATTTCATTTTGTCATCGATTAGATTGGTATGAAAAAAAAAATTATCTTGAAGTCTATTTGAAAAGAATAAAGATTTTGGTAATTTGAGAAAGCAGTTTTAAGGACCACACGATGAAGATGAACGGGTGTTGGTTGGGGTGCGGATAATGCGTGGGTTAGAATAGGTTTGTGACCTTGATTCCCTTTTTTTTGTCTTTTTTAAAAAAATATTTGATATTAAACGTGTTTTTTTTATAATTTTCAGGTCCAATGCCAAATGTTTATTTTTAATTAGTCATTTTGTCACGTTACTGCAATGTATCACCCACCGCTTCCCGACATTTTTTTTGTTGACTATAAAAAAAAAATCTAATATAACGATTATTATAGTGTAAAAATATTCAATTGATACGGAGTATAAAGTGATTATTTAAGGCAGCGGGGGGAAAGAAGAGGAGGGAAAGAGGAAAAAGGGATAGTAGCGGTCAAAGAGAAAATTAAAAAGAGGTGGTCTGGGAGCCAATAGCAGGGGTAAACGCTGGGGAGTTAATGGGGGGCAGGGACGATATGAAGTTGACGAGGGGTTAGGGAGCAAGTGGGGAAGAAGGGGGAGGGGAATGCATTAGAAAGGAGTGAAAATTTCGGGGGGATGTAGGCGTTGGGTCTTGAGAGGGGGCCGGTGTGGGGGTGGGAAGGGTTGGCGGGAGATTGAGGGGGACAGATGATTGAAAGGTAAAATAAAGTGAGTTTACAGAGATTGTGGGAAATTGTTAGCTTGAAGAGTAAAGGTTTTTGCTCGGAGAGGTCAGGAGTCGGGGAAAGTTGGGGGTCGCGAGGGTATTTGGAGTAAAGTGGGGAAGTTGTCTGGGTAGAGGATGAGGTTCAAAAGAATTTAGAATTAGGACAAGGCTGCGGTATTGTGATTGGGCACAGTTAAGGGGGCGGGAGGTTCATTACAGGAGGTAGGGAAGTGGCCAGCCGAGGGTTAAGAGGGCTGTACGAATCAGCTAAGGTTGATGAAAGGAGGGTATTAAAGGGCTCGTGGATAAGTAGGGGAGGCTTACAAAAACGGTCTGACGGTTTGTTGAATGAATTTTTGCAGTAGGAGGGGGGCATAGGGAGGGGAGGAAGGGGGTGCTTGGACTTATTGAGCCGATCTGCACAGTTGTTCAAGAGAATATATGTTTAAGATGGCGGTTCCGAGGGCGATCCCGATATAGGCGGATAAAAGGGTGACTCAGCGGCTATTAGAGGATGTGAGTATAGGAATGCGTAGTTGGCTTTTTAGATGTGGAGGGGTATAAGAGTTGGGGGCTGTGGAGATGGAAAGAGGGGTGCAATGAGAGGAGAGGTGTGGGTAGGCGGGGCGGGGAAGTCGGAGGGTGATGTAACGGAGTGCGGGCGGTTGAAAGGAAAGGAAGTGGAGGGGGAAAGGAGTTGTAGGCTTCAGCTGAGATTGGGGGGAGAGCTGGCGAAGGGCTAGTTTTTGGTTTGGCTGATATGGTGTGATGAGTTTAAATGGTGAGGGGCAGTGGAGGTATGTTTATAAAGGGAGTTATCCCTTTGTAGGGAGGGAAAGGGGTGGAACGAAGAGAGCAGGTGGATTAGGACGGGTGATAGGGGAGCTGGAAAGGAGCATTTGGAAGATGTGAAGGGGAGATGAGTGAGGTGAAATAAGGAAGGATGCAATGGCGAAAAGGGAAGATTGGGCCCAGCCGTCCGGGGTTTTAAGAAGAAATGATAGTGGTTTAAAGTCAATAGAAGCTTGTGGTAGTGTCAAGAGAGGGTTGTGGGCGTAAGACGCGGGTATAGTTTAGGGGGAAGATGGTCGATTGACAAAAAGTACCGAGAAGGAGAAGGGGTGGAACGAGGGGGCGGCTCTCTTTCCCGTGTCTACGTAACATTATGCACTCCTTTCCGCGGCCCGCGGCTCCCTTACGTCCCCTTCATCCCCCTCCTGCCCCCCATGTCCCCAACAAGCTCTTCTCTCTTCTCGGCCATTCCTCGTTTTGGGGTTTCCTCCAAATGGTTCCCATACTTCGTTTCGACTCCCCTCCGATTGTCGTGATCATGATTCCGCCTTGCCTGTTGGCGCCCGCGTCCTTACACTTGTCGCCTCCTCCCACTGCCCGACGCCGTACTGGCCCCCTTCTTGGCCTTAGCCTCCCCCTTATTCTTCGAAGCCGAGAGGGGCAAAAGACTGGGCGAGGGACGAACGAAAGGGGGAAAGAGGCCGGCAGAGAACAACATACATGCAACGGGGCGCAAGGAGGGCGCAAGGGGGGGGAGAAAGGAAAGGGTGAGAAAAAACCAAGAGAAGGGGGAAAACGCGAGTGAACGAGACGAGAAGGGCAAAGGGGATAGCCTAATCTGGGAAGAGGGGGGAAAGTATGTAGGTAAGAGTATTGATCATATTCTTCAGGGCAAGAGGGAGGGGGGATAAGGCCGGAGGAGAGGGCAGCGAATAAATAAGAAAAGGCAACACGCGAGGGGCGCAAGGTAAGAGGGGCCCAAACAACGAGGGGAACGGAGCAGAAGGAAAGAAGGGGGGACGAGAGAGGAGTAAAAGGGAACACACCGGAAACGGCCAACACGCCCCGTGTGGTCACAATACCCGGCGCATAAAGGACGCCAACAAAGACCCCGGAGAAGGAAGATAAGAAGAAGAAAAAAAGGGCCAAGTGAATAGCACGGAATGCGCATACGTACAGGACGTATGGGACGCACGCGGGCTGGGTGCCATGCGGGGGCCAGGGTAGGAGTGGGGGCCAGGGGGCAGGGGGGGGAAGGGGGGCAAGGAAAAGAAAGCCGGAATGCGGGAGGTGGGAGCCATTAGCCCTAGATATGAAGAGTAGGAACGAACACATAGAGCGGAAAATGACGAGGGGTTCAAAGTGAGGGAAGGGGGGTGAAGAAAAAGCAGAGGGGGGAATAATGAGAACGATGAAAGGGAAAGATCCTAGTTTTGGGAACCAAACAAGAAGGGCGAACAAGGCTAGTGAAGTAAGGGAGAGGCCACATGATCAGAGAGACGGCGGGGGGAGGATGTGAAGGCAAGAGGGAGAAAAGGAAGAGACTAAGCAAGAAAATGTGTACTAAAAGTAAAGGGACGGACACGAGTACGGGGGCAGAGGATCGGAGGGAAGCGCAGGGGAGAAGCAATGAACGAATAGGTGCCGGAATGGAGGGGATGGGGGAATCACGGAGACTCAACAAGGGGGGCGAGTAAGGGGGACGGAAAGGGCGTCGGCGGCGCAAAAGAAGCGGATTTGCTAGGGCAAAAAGGAGTCACCAGGAAGAAAAAAAAAGCAAAAGGCAGGGGGGGAAGAGAGGAGAGCGAGAAAGAGAATAGAATAGAGATAGAGAGAGGGCGGGAGAGGGAACACGAACCCAAAGGGTTAGAGGCGAAAAGATCGAGGGGGGGAAAGGCGACGGGGACACTAGGAAGGAGAGAGGTAGCGGCGAGAAACAGGGGGTGTCACGGGAACATCTACAGTTGACGATTTATTTTTATTTAGTTATGGAATGATAACGACTCCGGATTAAAAACGCCCAATGGGTACAGAGGGAGGTCCTAAAGAGACAAGAGATATGGACTCGCGAGAGGAACGCAACTGAAACCGAGATTTATGAAGCAACGCCCCTCAGTGCACTTGATTTAAGTTAAAAATAAATAATTCTACTCCATAAGATCAGTTACATGATAAAACACACATCAAAAATATAAATGGTCATGTATATTGATATTTTGAGTGAATCTTTTATCAGTTATAACATGAATAAATACACAAAATATAAATTGTTCATGAAAATGGGCATTCTGTATATGATATTTGAGTGATTTTTTTTTTATCAAGTTAAGGTTGAAGGTTTAATTTTGGGAAAAAATTAATATTAATATGCCCTCACGATAGCATATGGTGCCTGTTAGATTGCTGGTACATAGCGCTAACTTTAAAACTCAAAAGTGTGGACCGACACCTAACAAACTACTTGTTAAAAATAAAGTAACTAAAAATATAATTTGATTAAGTTATATGTATTATTTAAAATCTTAATTTATACTATAACTTGTCCTCTTCTCACACACTCCATATAAATATTAATCTTTTGTATCGATTTACTTTCATGTCTTTCTCAAGAAATTAAGATATTGGAATAAACAAGTCACAGTTCTAGATTGCTGTTGCTTCAGATTTTTTATGGCCAATGCAATTGCCAAGGTGTTGAATTAGGTTACAAGTCTGTTTAAAAATGTTCAGAAACTTCGTCATGCAAAGCCAAATGGTAACTAATTTCATTTTCTCTGTTTCACGATAAGTTATTGCGAAAATTCCACAACTGCATGTTTTCAAATAGCCCATCCAACATGACTGCCAAATCCCAAACTCTTTTGGTCTAAAACCCCCTAAAAACATTTGACCAGAGTCTAACTCAGACAATAGTGGGTCGAGCCTAGGATTTATGATTCCTCTGATCAAGATAAGGGTGCCCTTCTCATGACCCTAAATTTGTGTTCACAACAACTTGAACAGTATAAATGGGAGTCACATTGAGTAGTCTTGGCTGTAATGCATTTCAAAAAGTAACGGACATGCCAATGTTGTGGTTCTGAGTTTTTCGGTTGGCTCAGGGAATCGCCAACGCGAAGATTATTGGTTCAATAGGACTATGTGGGAATGTCTGTTTGTTGAGTATAATGTTATTGGTGCTACATTACTCACATTAATTTAATTTATTGAAGGTTTAGTTCTTAATGTTGGTTTCATGTTGATGAATTTGAATTGATATTAACTTCTCAATTACTAAATTAATCATATGCGCAAAAGGGAATGTAGTTGGCTGATTTTGAAGCCCTCATGTTGCTACTCTGATCTTTCCTTGTAGAATATCAACACCCACACAAATACACATTGTCTTTTGGATGTTGTGATGGACTCAAACTTCTTTCTCTTCCTATTTTACAGTGAGCAAAGGCTTCTAATAATTTTATGAGATAATGCAGACCAAGTACCCCCCCTCAAACGTATGCCAACAAATTTTAGAGACACCACTTATACTATAACTAAGGTCATGTTTAACCAACCACCAACCGCCCTTAACTTATTTTATTATAATTTTTTACCCCTTTTTCGCCTACGTGGCACTACTCTTGTGGCCCTACGCTGGTTGGCCTTGTTTTTTTTTTTCAAGTTAGTGCCACAAGCTTGAACGGCTAGAAATTACTTGATAAAATAAGTTCAGTGTGTAATATGACCTTAATATTATAAGGGTGTCTCTGTGATTTCGGCATAGTTTTTTTTTGGAGGTCTTGGGCATTTTTCCCTACATTTATAGGTAGAAGAGATGATTAATCTTGGAATATATCTGTACGATTGAAATATCCTTAATGAAGTTTTTTTTTGCACTCTCAGGCTATAATAATACTTATGGAATAAAAGTATTTTTTTCAGAGATTTCCACATTCTGTATCAATAAAATCATCTCATGTTTTATCTTTGAAATCATTCAACCATATTTAACCCTTTTAAATAATATTAGGACTTATAATTATAAATATGTATATAGGAAACCAATTTGGTCCTTGAAAAAAATAATTTTTTTGGCTTCTATTTCTGTTTTTTCTTAAGTTGTAGATTTTTTAACTTCTTTCCAACAACCTCCCATCTAAATCCTACACGTACCGAATTTCGGATTTAATAGAAGACACAAAAAGAGGAGATAAGAGCCCCTAATGACTCACCTCATTAAGCCATGAAGAACCCAACTCTTACGAAGACCAGATCGAGGGAATCAATAACCCAAGCAACCCTCATTTCTAAACACTGTTCAACAAAATCTTACAAAACTTGCACACTCCCAAAGGATTTTAGGTTTAACACACTCAATATTCAATCATTACCGTTAAAAGAACACCCAGACACCTATTATAGTGTAGGACTTATACCTAAATGAGCCCAAAAGTGACCTAAAATAGGCAATGGGCAATCCAAATCGTGCGCTCCAAATCGCCTCGCGATCCTGCCAAATGAGTTTGTGGCGAAGCCCTCTCATTGACTTCTCCTTGGATGTCTGGGCTGTAACTTTCGTTTGTTTTGGGGTGCAAAGTCGATGTGTCGAATGTCGCATATGCTCTCGAATGGGCAACCTTTTATTCTCTCATTGGATCTTAGCGATCCTTGCACCCCTCTCCAAAGGGTTCAGTGAGTCGGCCAAGTGGTTGGCATCCTCACGGAATGGAGAAACACTTTCCATTTACACTCTCCTCCTTGCCTCGTTGGATGGAACAAATCGAAATCTTACTATATTAATCGAGCATAGAACATGATTACAACCCTTCAGATTCCTAATTGAATAATCAAACTAACCGAATTAACATGGAAATATTGAACTAAACGATAATTAAAAGATAAAAGAAGAAGGAATGAGGACTTAGATTCCAGAAAAGAGGAGAAGACAAACATTTTCTTCAATATGCATAACTTCTTCTTCCAACTCATTTTTGTCTTTATACCAATCTTAATGGGCCGGATCCCAAATAAATAGTGTCCTCAGTTTACACTCGGTCCAATCTCCATTTCGCATTCTAACTCTGGCCCTTAGAGAGCTGCTTGGGTTCACACAATCGCACCAATGTAACAAACTGAAATCCTCACTAATTATAGGAGACTAAACAGGATTACTAATTGAAATAATCAAACTACTGAATACAATGGAATATTGAAAACTGCATATTAATTAACAGATAGAAGAAGAATTAGATGAGACTTAGATTCTAGAGAAGAGGATAAACAGTCATTTTCTTCAATATCATAAACCCTTATTTCCAACTCATTTTGTCTTTTAAACCAAATGATAATTGGGCTGATCCCGAAATAAACACTCCAATATTTTACATCGGCCCAATCCCTTTTATGTTCTCAGATTCTAACTTATAGGCCCTAAATAGAGCTAGCCTTTGTTCACAACAATAACCTGTCTCCAAAGGACCCTTGTTCTCAAGATTCGAGTCAGGATCCATCATCCGGAATGAGGAGTATAGAGAAACTAGCTAGAACAGCAAACTGTGTAAGGAACCATATCATAATTTGGTTGGCAGCTTCACGAAGACTATAGACATGGTTGCATATTCCTGATTACTTTGGTGACATGGCAGGATGTTTATAATTTAACATATTCCAAAAGAGAAATGCCCTAAAACATTTGACCAAACTTTATGGAAGCAAACTACTAGCAGCGAACATAGGAACCTTTTGCATATTTTCTCTAGCACCAACAAATTGGCTACAAGAGCTGCAATCCCTTCGTACTTCCATTTTCCTTCATATGGTTCCTTATGATCAATTGACATGTTCACTTCAAGAGTTGATGTAATGTGTTCTAAGCTAACCTTTCCCCCCCAAACCTCTGCATTGAAACTAACATCCACCAACAACCCACTCTCGCTGATTTGCATTAAAACATCTCGATATTACAAATGGAGTTTCATGTGCAACCTTGCCCGCAACCATACACTTGTTCAATTATGATACAACAACTATTGGAGTATCTAAGCCATGATGTATCTATATTTGCAGCTCACCTCTAATCATCTCAAGGACCCATAAATGTGGTGTAGTCCTGTAGTAAGTGGTCTCACCCTAAATATTACCTTTATATCCACTCTGAATACTATTTCTTGTTTCCCACACCATAACATTGTAGAAAGCACATTTACATTGTGAAATTGTAAAAATTGAATGTTGTGCTTGGAGTTGGCCATATGTAAAACTGATGTTGCTTGATTTGACCGCCAAACAAACCCTCATATTTTAATCATAATAATATCGATTTAAAACTAGTGTATACAATTGACAGACGTATGGACAAATTTAGCAAGTAGGAATGTACCCCATGTAGTCCAGATCCCAACACTATATTCATAGAGTTTGAATACGTATTAAGAAATAATAGTCAGTCATCTTAGCAATAGTAGTTCCTATGCAATTGTAATACTGTAACAACTTGTTAGAGCTTTTTACTCAAAATGTATCCTAATTCCCAAATAGAAAAGATCAAATTGGATGGAAGGTTACATCAGAAAATCGCAAGCAAAAGCAAGGGAAATGGACTCAACTTATGTTACCGTTGAATTCTCCAAGATTTTCCATTGTCAGCTTCAAGATATACGTCAACATATGCATCACACTTGTTGGGAATGGAAACCTCAATCCCTCCACGAAAAAGTTACCAAGACTCAAGCTTCAACATCTTTTGCCCTGAAAATGATATTGTTATACTTTTACTAATCGTTGGGTCCCATCGACCCACCTCGTCATGTATCATAGTAAATGTAGATTGTAGAAATGCACGGGAAGAAATCATGTTTGACCCCATCATCATACCCAGAAAAATGACACTCCCTCGAGACAGAGTCAAACTGTCATATATCCTGTGCGCACCTATACCAAACAAAAAAATAATCAGAAGATTGCCCTCCTGCCCAGTATCAACCCAATTGCATTTGGGTTGGTGAAAGTCAAGGCAAAATGACACTTCAACTTGGTCATCCCAGTGAAATTCTTCAAGAGAGTCATGCCAACAGGGAACTAGGTAAGCAAACACAACCAACAAATCAGATGTATGCAGTGAAGGAGATTTTTCAAACAACACTACATTGTCGTGTGAATTTTCCTACTCATCACTATAAGATCCATCTGTTTCATGCAACACATCAAGAGGTTTCTTTCTTGAAGTTATCATTGTACACCTTGTCTGCTGTAGTTACAAAATGTTCAACCTCATGAAAAATATCTTTCAGACCATGAAAGTTAGAACTCACTGTTGTGTGGGAAATTTCATCAAACACTTGATCTTCAGTAATGAAAAAAGGTTCATGTACAAAATTGACTTCTATTGAGTTTGCATTCCCAATTTGTGGAGTCTCAATTTCTTCAAATGGTTTAACTTCAACATCGTTTTTAGTAATCAATGCCACAGACTCTACAAATGTATACTTCACTGTCAATTTATCAGACACATGGTCTGTCTGTGAGCTTCCGGTGTAAAAGTATGAGGTAGAGGACTATAGAGAATTATTTAGATGCCCCAACACTACTTTGTTGGTTTGTTGTCAAAAATGTTTGGTGAATCTATCCTTGAAATGCTTCCAATCAGGAAATAGTTTTTTGCGAAACAACCAATTGAATCAGGTTAGAGCTTCACCATCAAGATAGAATGAAGGAAGAAGTAACCAATACTTCTCGTCAAAGCCAAGGAATGTGAAGTACTGCTCCGCCCAAAAAAGCCAGCCTTCTGGATTGACGATGCCACAAAATCGTTCCAATATAACCACTTCCATTAGAGTACCAAAATGAAAGAACTAATGTAACAAACTGAAATCCTCACTATATCAATAAGAGCACTAGAACAGGATTACAACCTTAAGATTCTAATTGAAATAATCAAACTACCGAATTACAATAGAAATATTGAAATAACGAGCAATTATAGATAGAATAAGAATGGAGATGAGGACTTAGATTCTACAAGAAGAGGAGAAGACAAACATTTTCTTCAATATGCATAAACCGTTCTTTCCAACTCATTTTGTCTTTAAACCATATGCTAATTGGGTCTGGATCCAAAATAAAACACTCCAATATTTGACTCGGCCCAATCTCATTTCTCAATTCTAACTCATAGGCCCTTGTAGAGCTAGCTTGGTTCACAACATTGAACTTCCCACATTCCAAGCTATCATCCATAAAGGGTGGTTCTCAGCTGGGAGCTCCTTTAAAGCGCATTTCCCAAGCCCATGAACCTCCATCCTTGAGAATGATCCATCAGTACGTTGAAATTCGTGAATGAATGGTTTGGGGGCAATTGGTATTGCATGAAAATATATGAGTTCGCCTCCGAATCACAGGTCATCAAATCCTACAAATTTAGCTATAAAACATTATTATCAGTAAAGTTTTTACCTTCAAAACATGATTGTCAATTATGACACTCTGTTAAAGTCATATTCCTCAATTTTTCAAACTGACCACATATGATTATAAAATAAATCTTATCGTAAGGAATGCTTTAAATATTCCAACAATATTCAATAAAGTTTTTACTAGTGTGGCTCATTATTCAGAAAACTTCATCATGTACAAATAAGTCGAGTTAACGTATTGTACTCCCTTCTTTTTAAAAAGAATGACATAGTTCTACTTGACACGAAGTTTAAGAAAATAAAGAAGACTTTTAAATCTTGTGGTCCTAAATTAAAGTTATGTGAAATGTACAAAACTGTCTTTTAATCTTATGACCTTAAACCTGCCACGTGGAAAGTTGAAATTAAAATGTTAACAAAAAAAAAAAAAGACATTCTTTTTTAAACACACTAAAAAGAGAATTATGTTAAGTTCTTAATATAGCTTTAACAATTGTTTTTCTGATTTATAAAAATTATAAAGAAATGTTTATTTTATCGTAGATAAAGATGTCAGGACTTTGAACATAATGTGATGATTGCTTTGAATTGATGTGATGAAATAATTGATTAATGAAACTGATTACTTCGGGGATCCAGAAATATTGATGAATGCTTGTAAGCTGGCACACCATTAACCATTATGCAATTCAATTTCTTTATTATTTGTATGATTGACCACAAAACTTATGAATTAAAGATTTTTAAATATAGAGATGTCTTTCATGCGGTCTTAAACATAATGTGAAAGTTTAATTGAAGAAATAATATAAACTAAAGAGATGTGTCCCAAAAATACATCTAACTACTTTGTTTTTTTAATTTCATGCATAAACATTGAAAACGTATTTCCTATGAAAAAATAATCAAAATGAAGCAAATAGTATCGACTAAAAGCGATTATTATTTATATCATTCTTCACTATGTCTAATATTTATCCTAATGACATCTTTGTATTATGTAGGTTTAAAAAGAATAAACAAAAAGAACAAGTGTATGGGAGGACAAGCAGGAGAAATAGAGTCAAGTGTTGTTTCCCTAAACAAGAGCCGTAACTCGCATATAGAAAGCGTACTTAAAGCATAGATGCAATACGTAGACTATCACAATTTACAAATTAAGGAAATACAGTCAAATAAATTATTACGTCACATAAATAAAATTTAAATTAGCACCGTTTAAAATTGTAGAGTTGAAACTTCACATTTAGTCCTCAAAATAAACTAAGTACTCTTCACACATAGTTTGATAATTACAATTGTAAAACTTACATATTATAGGAGGAAGGGGGAGGCGAGCGAGATGGAAGAAGACAAGTGAGAGAGGGGCAGAGAGTGGTGAGAGGAGTGAATGTGTATATATATAGTGGTTGGATTAATTATTGTTATAAATTATGAGATAATATATATAGATTGTATGATCGGCCAGCGATATGGGAGAGGGAGAAGAGAGGGAGCAAGATTAGAGAGGAGAAGAGAGGCGATCAAGCTTGGAGCGGAAGGACAGAGGCGAGCGAGAGGGTAGAGAATAAATTGCTATAACACACACACAAACACACAACACACACAAACACACACACAACACACACACACAACACCACAAAAACACACCACACAAACACACCCCACACACACAAACACACATATATAATATGCATTTGTATATATGTCAAGCGAGATTGATAGAGGGGGGGGAGGCAGGAAGAGAAGCGAGTTTGAGAGAGATAGGAGAAAAGTGAGCGAGAGAGGGAAGAAAGGTATATTTATATATATATCGGTTAATAACTATCGAATGCAGGTTAAAATTTTGGTGTATGAATTTATTTGAAAATTACCTGTATTTTTTTTAATAAAAGATCATAGGTATAAAAACAACAACAAACAACAGCTAGTAAACCTTTACCAGTGGGCTAGGAAGGGTAGAGGGTACGTAGACCTTACACTGTTCATGAGCTGATAATTATTTCTAATGAGACCGTCGCCTCAAGCACACTCAAAACTCAAGAGTAACAAAAAAGAAGAAAGTACTGAAGAATCATTAAAAAAAAATGAATTTCTGTGAGGATTTGAACTTTGTGATATTTATACGCATGGTTTAAGGCTTCGAGTTAGATTAATGTTGTTAGTTTTATTATTCCTATTTTATTATAATGTAATAATTTTTAACGGAAATTTGTCAAAAATGTCAATATTTTAATATTTAAGAGGGATCATTAGCACACTTCAATTAATTAGTAAAAATGTCCAAAATTTTAGTTTGTATAGCTTATTTATGTTTTATTAAAGAATACAATTTTTATATAACAAATGGAGGAAATTTAGGAGAATTTGTTTTAAAAAAAAGGAAACAAAATGCTAAGAGTTCATCTTTACAATTATTCAAAAGACCCAAACTTTCATACTTTTCTTCTTTATCAGGGTTCTAAAACAAGCCATTTCTACATTGTTTTTTAAAAAATTAAATATCCAATTTTCTAATCTTTTTGTTTCTGAACACATTTTATTTGCACAGCAAAAATATCCAATTTTCACTAATTATTATTATGAAAATCACGGATTCAAGAAGTACACATCTGATAAAATTTCAATATCCCAAAACATGTGAAAATAAGTTGAGAGCAAATATTGTTTAAAAAAAAAAAACAAAAATATGCGCCAGCGAATGAATGGAAAATGTATAATTCAGGTGAGAATAACAAATAGGGTCTAAATCGAATATTACAATATTTTCTAAAATAAATGACATTTGACTGTTACTAAAATTTATAAATATGAATTTTTTAATATATTTTAAGATTTTTGACTAATTTGCTAATTTATACCTTTAATGCTGGGCGGACCAACTAAAGTTCAAGCCCCCCAAGGCTAATGGGCCTTCATATAGGGGCTAAAGAGTCCTATTTTTTAAATGGGCTACAAAAAAATATTGGTCTATCCAATCAAATCACGGTTGACCAGACTCAACCATAATTGACGGCTTTTTCTCACTATTCGATATTTTCTTTGTTGTCAAGGGATTAACTCAAGTTAGTCATGATTTTTTTTCGTAGGAGCAATTGGTTATTGATTTTTTTCTTTGTTGCTTAAGTGACGATTCAAAACTTAAGTTCGATATGAGCTTTTTTTCTTCCTTTTTTTTTTTTGCTTTTTTATCAATTCTAATTGATTTTTTTGCATTCGAGTGAAAAATCGATTCAGTTAGATGGTTCTAAAAATCAATTTTTAATTGATTTTTCCTTTTGCATGCTCAAGTTACAAATTAAATTCAGGATAGGTGTGAACTCTTCGCAAGATGAATATATTTAAAAATTTGATTTTCTTTTTTGCTAAAAGACAGGTTAAAAATGTAGTTAGGTTTGCGTGCTGCTGAATAGAATAAAAAAAATGGATTTACCTTTTAGTGCTCAAGTGACCAATTCAACTTAGTATGATGTAGTACTTTTCTCAATAAGGAATTAATTTATTAATAGATTTTTTTTGTTGCTCAGTGCTAGATTCAACCTATGGTCAGATTTGATCTTCTCGTATATATAAAAAAAATTTTTTTCCTTTTTTTGTTCAAGCGACAGATAAACTCGGGTTAGTTTTGAGCTTTTCTACACAGGTCATGTTTTTTATTAAAATAAAAAAATATTTGTGTTAGGGCGTAATTTGTGCACCATTAAATATTCCCCAAATACCTTGTTATCTCACCAGCATAGTTACTGGGTAATTTTACCACAAAGGTCAAATATACTTTTTCTCGCGGGATTTAACCTTAGTATTTCAACGCCTTGGATGCGGATCTTCAATCATTTAGCACCATTTCGGTGCAGCAATATTATGTTTATATTGTTCAATGAAACTATTTGCGTATGGTTAAAGTTCTTTGGTTCAAAAATAGAAATTGTGTGATTGCAATGTTAATCTAACCTTACTTTTTTTTCTAAGTGATCATCAACTAGTTTAATAATTACCCCTATCAGATTTGAAAAAAGTATGAAACAATGAGACCCTAACCTTGTTTTCATGAAAGAGTAACAATAAAGATGCTTAAACTATATAGGAATCTATAATTACACGATAATAATAGGTATAAATTAAAGGTACCCTAGGAATAGACAATCAAAACTATCTAGTTCGTTGCGGTACAAGAGCTATCGATATCATGAATATTGAAATGCAAACTATTCCTTTTCCAAATGGTATGAGAGGGTTTAGGGACATTGTAGAAAACATTAGTCAAATATTTTTGGAATGAAAAAACCTAACTGGCCTCAACCTTCTACTGAACACTCAACTTTGACGATGCAAATCTAGACACATCAAACTCCATCTCAACTTCGGTGTTCGGTTGTGTTCATACTTTTAGGAATCTATGGTTCTCTTGTAAGCTCTTCATGTTATTAAACCAAACTTATTTTAATCTAGTCTCAAAGTAATCTCGGACACCAATTGATTTTACCGGACACAGAGGACAAAATTCTCTAAATGGATCATCACATTGTCCTGAGAAGAAACCTTCACCTTTCCCATTCAACATGCCGTCTGCCACTTAAGGTAGTTGTCAGCTATTACCGTTCAATTGCGTAATATATATTTTGCAGACCTCAAATAGGGGCATGTGTCGTTTGAAGATGCACCAACTTGCTTCAAGGTATTAACAACAAATGTGAAAAATGAAGTCCATTATAGTGGCAATATCAAAGAGCATAAGAAGAAAAAGAGTAGCAAAAACAGAAGAACATGCAAGCGAACAAACAAAGTTATAGACCCGAAGAAAGAGAGCCCTTCAACACAAGAAATCAAGCTTGGATGAAAAACAGAAAGAGCTTCCTCTTTCTGTTTTAAACTTGATACCACAAGATGCAAGTAAGTCCCATAACAGGCACATAGCTCGAAGGTTGTTGTCTCATTGGGTTGCATAAAGTTTTTCTTACTCTGGGAGAAGGGACTAGATTGCCTCCCCTTGACAGACCCAATATTCATTCTCAAGTAAGTTTTTGCACACGCCAACATTGATTTGTCCCCCTATTCTTTACAACTCGGCTCATCACAAACGTAAAATGTAATGAGTGATTTTTGCATCATTGACAGGGATAGTAGCATTACAATAACTATAGTCGAAAGAAATTCATTGCGCAAAAGCTAAACTTGAATGATCTGCTGAGGTGATTAATTTTTAAGAACAATTATGCATCTATGAATAGTTAGTTATATAAATTTAAGATTCGGAATTTTAAAATATCCCTCTTTTTTGAATAAATATATTATCTTACTTAAAAAGATAAAGAACTTAAACACCTTGAGGATCTCTGGATTAAAAGATGAAACAAATATAACTAGCTAGCGACAGTGAACGAATTTTTATTTATACTACATGAAGTATGTTAAAATACCCTACAATATGCTTTTCCATTGAATGTCTTTATATAATTTGTGTGCAGGGAATATGGTCTGGTTGTGGTGAAAAGTTGAATAGAGATATGACGCTCAAAGGGACAGTAACTAGATGGAAGGCACACCTTCGACATTCTGAACGTTAAAGACTAATGGGAGTTGGAGGGAGGCTATGATCAGCTAGGATGCCATCAGAAGCCAAGAAACTTCAAAACTCCACAAATTAAATAAACAAGTGTGTGGCTACTGAAATCAGGCTTAAAAGAGTGGAACTACCTATTCACAAAAGACTAACGACTAATCAGTAGACACTTTTGACATGCATAATAATAGTCCTCCAAAGCTATTAGTACCTTATTCTCTCTTTATTACCGGAAAACAATCTATGCTTTCCGACTTGTATTGTCTAGTTTCCAACGACATATTTGCTAGAGAATTCTATTATTAGCAATTTTTTCAAGCATGCTTTATAATAAATGGGGGTTTATGATTCTCACTAATTTGTATTCCTTTAAGGGAGATGGGAAGGGAGACTATTTTACTTAAATTTTATTATAAGAGTTAAGCATTTATATAGTCTGAATGGTCTTAAATCATATGATCTTGAAAAAGTCTTAAACATTAAGATGAATCTTTTGTGGATAATATTCATGGTCCACTCACCAACCACGACCATTATCACTTCTTTAAAAAAAATTTTTTACCAAGACGTGAATCATCTTTCCTTGAAATTTAATCTGAATATTGAAACTTTTTTGTGAACGTGAGACTCTGTCATATTTTAGTGTTAATATATTTGATTTTCCTTGTAGAACACAAGCTATTGTTGCATTTTACCCAAATAACATCTAACACTGAGTTATCTAGTTAATATCGATTGTCTCTATATTTTTAAAATCTCATACTCATCACCATGTAAAGTGAAAGACCGATGTTGCAAACATTTTGCAACGTGGAACTGAATAGTAGACCTGAGGTCATCAAGTGCATATGTTAATTCTTAAGATTTAAGCATTTAATGAATCTTAAAGTGAACAAAGTATTAATATCTTGTCTAGATAATTTACCACTCTATCCAAATCACTAACCATCACATTATCGTATCAACTACCAAACAACTTTTTTATTACAACCATTTATTGATAACCACACTTTTACAAGCTCCTTCGAAGGCAATATGTTACAATTATAATATACAATACTTGCTGAAATCGATGTGGTGCAAATTTATATTATACTTATTGGTTTAACTATACTATATGTTTTGATAATATTACAACTTTGAGTTCAAGGATCGTGAGCTAGATTGAATAGTCTATAGCTTATATACCTATCCTCTAGGAAAGGCCTTGGAACAGTATAATGTGGTGCTTAGGACTATGGGTGGGGTTAGAATAGTGTTTTATAACTAGTAAATTATCTTGGGTGATGGGATAGGGTTACAAATGGTGCTTTATAACTTGAAACATTATAATTGTGGTCAATTTGCTGTTCACAAAATATGAAATAAATGTTAAAATGAGATTAGGTGGAGTCATGATAAAAAGTGTATGTAGCCAAAAAATTGAACTAACAAAATTCCTCTCTAAAATAAACTGATCTACATGCTTGATTTTCCTTTATAAATAATATTAACATATATAACATATTTCATTTTGCGCAAAAAGTTAATCTCCAAAAACATTAAAAGTCCATTAATCTAAAGAACAATTCTTCAAACAAAAGAAATCATTTAATTTCCATATCACCCACTAAAAAGGAAAGAATTACATGTATGAAATCATATAGTAGCTCAAGATTGACATTACTTTGATGTGCAAATACCCATTGATTTATGAAAATAACGATCATTATAAGCTAAGGAAAAATCTTAGCATGTCAAAAAATATTCTAATTTCTTGTTGGATGGGCTTATTAAGCTGTTTTGACATTGAGCAAGATGCTAGATTATTTGTACAACAGTAGGCCGTGAAGTGTATTGATCAGAGAGGCCAAAACTTGCAAAATTTGGTTTCAAAATTGAACAAAATGACCTGGTAATGATTTCCAAAGAGTTTCTGTCAAATCTCTAGGCAATTCACTCATAATCAGGTGTGATGTTTTCCAGGGGAAATCGGAAGATACTCCTCTACAAAACATAAAACATCTTATGAGGCAAGCATTCTCATAAAAATACCAATTTTTTTAAATAGGTAAAGTACAATAATTGAATTTTTCTCCATGAAGTGTAAAAAAAACAAATATTTTACAACAAAACTATTTCTTTTAAATTTTTAAAATAGTTAGCTAATTTAAAAGCTTCATGAGAATAAAATATCGAAAAAAGATTTGCAACCTCCATAAAATATTCCCCTCAAGTTCTCGAAGTTATTGGAACAACTTTTCCTATCGCAAACTTCGGAAGTCACCAAGTCGATAATGAACCCCTATTATCATACAAATATTTTAATGATATTTTATGAAGAGAGATTTTGATGTGTTATATAAGTATTACATCATAATATGAACAATAATTTGCCCAGATCTCAATATAATACAAACCTCAATTAAGTGGCAAACATGGTATTCGGTAAGATTGGAAGTCCTCCATATCTTCGCAATTGATGATTCTGGCTTCCACCACAAGTCTTTTACCTACGAAGTGCCATGAAACTTGTCGGGCTGTTCTTGAAGTGAAGCACCCAAAAAACTGTTAGGGAAATTCTGATGCATTTGTTGTTATAGTAAAGAAAAAAAAATCATCAAACAATCAAATATCCTATATGGCTACAACAATACTCTTAAATACTACAGGATATTTAAGTTAAAATGCTAGATATATAGATTATCTTAAATTTAGGATCTACCTATTGATCCCAAAAAATTTCAATGTTTTTTCATTTTTTAATAAATTATCTTACAAAAGAGAAAAACTTCCCCGTCCAATCTTTATAATATGCAAAGGCGAAACAAAAGGAAGCTATCTATTAATATTGCGCTTACAGACATAATTTATTAAGTAATGATGAAACTACCGTTGAGCAGGGCTTATAGAAGCAAAAGGTATTTTTCCATCCTCTTCTTAATACATTAAGATCTCAACACCATTAGATACTTCTATCAGTAGTGACTATTGATTGTTGTACCTGCCCTTTGGCTTGCCAACAAAAAAACCCTAGCCAACAAAAAAAGTAACAAATTAACACTTAACTACACATCAAATATTCAAAATGTTATATTTCGAGTGAATTCAAAATCATTACCATTGATTGACATGTTGTCGATTGCATGTACATTTCTTTTTCCTCTAAGAAAAATTTCTCCAAAAGAAGAAAAAGCTCTTGCTCAATACAAGGAAAGATAAGAAATGAATCTTAAAATAGATGTTATAGTTGAAATTGTCTGAAAAGCATAAAACATGGATTTATAGTGGAAAGTACCTTGAACAAAAATCAAATCATATTTGACTTTTGTACTAAAATGTCAACAAAGTACGTTGTTTGGTCAAATTTGATAGATAATCAAAATAGTATTTTTTCCCTTTAATATATGTGAATTACAGTTTTCATAATGAGCATCCTAGATGGAAAGAGAAATTAATAAATATTCATTCTAAAATGCAGTCAAGATTAGATTTGTCTAATGTATCTAGTTCAATAGTCATATATTTTTTCTCTTAATGGATAGCCTTTTATATAATAAAAAAATTTATGCTTTGAAGGTATGAAAAAAATCGTCAAAAGATTCATGAGAAGTTAAATTATTTTTATTCCAAACAAGTTTGTACACTATTTTTAATTATCTATATTTAAATTTTTTGGTATGTATAAGTCATTAAATAGTGTTCTGATTTCTTGTAGAATCAAGAGTTTTCTAATCTATATTTGTCAGTAAATGTATTGTTAATTAAAAATCCCAAAAAGGTAATACCAGTTTACATATTTATTTTTCTTAAATTAATAAGACGATTTTTAAAAAAAAAAGATGTTTTGACGGATTAAACAAAATCAAAACACTTATACCGAATATGAATTGTTTATAGAAAATATTATGCATATACTATCTTATTTCATCTATATAATACAGTTCAATATTGGGAGTCAAATAATTTCTTTTAAAATTACTTATCTACCTTGCATGTATTTATTAACTAGACCCGAGAAAGAGAGCCTTCAACAAAGAAAACCAAGGTTTGGATGAAAAACAAGAAAAGAACTTTCCTCTTTCCTTTCCTCTTTCTAGTTTAAACTTGTACCAAAGGGAGTCAAGTAAGTACCAATTTCTAGGACCAGGCACATCGATCCGAAGGTTGTTGTCTCATTGAGTTGACATAAATCTTTACTTTTAACTCTGGCACTTAACAGGGTTTAAATTGCGTTCCCCTTGCACCGCCCCAATATCCATTTCAATATGTTTTACCCACATGCAACATTGATTGTCCCCATATTTTTAAAACACATGCTCATCACAATGTAAATGTAATTGAGTGCTTCTGAATCATTTGCACGGGATAGTAGCCATTATAGTAATTTAGTTCTAAGAAGTCATTGTACACAAAAGCTAAACTTGAATTGATCATGTGCGGTGATACAATTTATACGCTAAATTAGCATTTCTAGAAATAGTTAGTTATATAAATTTAAGAATTAGGAATTTTTAAAATTTTCCCTCTTATTTGAATAAATATATTAAATTCTTACTTAACAAAGATAAGGAACTTAAAAAAATTGCATGATCTCTCGGATCAAAAGATGAACCCAATTAAATATCTAAGAAAGTGCAAAAAAACTTGTATTTTATCACTACAAAGAAGTTATGTTGAATAATATCACTACAATAACATGCTTTGCCATTGAACTCGTTCTTTTTAATTCAGTTTGTGCAGGGTGAATATTGTTTTGTTGTGGTGAAAAGTTGAATGAGAAGACGTCCAAAGACATTCAACTTAGATGGAAGTTCATACCTCGAATTCTGGAAAGTAAAAAGAATAAATGGGGTGGGATGGAGGCTATTGATCACCGCCTAGGATGCATAGAAGCGAGAAACTTCAAAACTCCAACTAATAAATTAACAGGTGTGTGGCTATGAAATCATGGCTTAAAAGAAGAGAACACCTATATACAACAAACTTAAAAAGAATAATTAGTAGACCACTTGTTGACGTGCATCAATAAGTCCAGAGTATTAGTACCTTAATTCTCTACTTTTATATTGGCAAACACAATCTATTCTTTCGAACTTGACCCTTGCTCTAGTTTCCAACGAACATATATGCCTATAGAGTCCTCTATATTAGAAACTTTCCCTATCCTTTCAGCATGATCTTATATAAATAAATGGCGGTTTTGGTTTTGATTCTCACTAATTGGTATACTCTTCAAGGGAGATGGAAGTGAGACTATTGACCTACAAACTTTTATTATAAGTTTAAGCATTATTAGTATGAAAGGGTCTTTAATCATATCGATATTGAACAAAGTCTGCGAATCCATTAACCCGGTATGTAGTATTTTGTGGATAATATTCATTGTCACCCCCACTCACCAACCACGACCACATACTAACTTCTTTAATTACAATGACGCGAAGCATCTTCCTGAAATTGACACTCTAAATGTGAAACTTTTTGTGAACTTGAGAACTCTTGTACAGTATCCTTGGCTGGTAAAGAATTATTTGATTTTCTTTGTAGAAACAAGCTATTGTTGCATTTCACCAAATATATCTAACACTGAGTTTATCCGCAAATCGATTTGTCTCCTAAAATTTGTAATTCATACTCTCACCATGTTGTTTAAGTGAACTTACCGATGTCTGCAACATTTACAACTTGAATCTGAATGATTTGACTAGGTCATTCAAGTGAATATTGTTAATTCATTAAGATTTAAGCATTTTATCCATTAAGTGTTGAACCAAAGTATTATATATTGCTCTAGTAACTTACCCACTCTATCCACAATCACACTAACCATCACCCCATTATGTGTATCAAATACCAAACACCCTTTGTTATCTCACCGACCCTTATTGATAACACCAACTTTACACAGCATTCATTCGAAGGCAAATATCGTTACACATCCGATCATATAAAGATAACGTACTGAAATCGATGTTTGGTGCAAACTTATATTATACGTATTGGTTTCAACTTCTACTATATGTTTGATAAATATCCACTTGAGTTCAAACCCATGATGCTGAGCTAGATTTGCCATCGTCTAGATTCATATTACCTATACATCTAGAAAAGGCCTTGTAGCATTCTACATGTGGGATTGGAATATGGTAGGGTTACAATACTGTTTGATAACTTGTAACATTATATTGGGGTTGACCAGGATACGGTGTACAATGGTGCTTTCTAACTTGACAATTATACTGGTGGTCATTTGCTTTTCACAAAAAGAAATGAAATAAATAGGACAAATGAGATTATGTGGACGTATGATTAAAACGTTTAAGTAGCCAACAAACTTGAACTAACAAATTCCCTCTCTAAATAAATATCTACATATTATCTTCCTTTACTAAATAATATTAACATATATACCATATTTCTTTTGAGCAAAAAAGTTTATTCTCCAAAGCGTTAAGAGCTCCATATAAGCTCTAAAGACAAAATTCTTCAACAAAAAGTAAACTAATTAATTTCCAATATCACAAACTAAAAAGGAAAAAGGAATACTTGATCTAAACATTCATCATAGTAGTTTCAAGATTGCTTACATCTGGATGTGCATAGTTTCCAATTTATTTATTGAACATAACGAACTACATTTATAAAGCTAATGAAAAATCTTATTATATAAAGTCAACAAAAATATTCTAATTCTTGTTGGTTGGGCTTATGAGTCGTTGTTGACTTTAGCCAAGATACTTAACATATTGTACACAGTACGCCGTGAAATGAAGTGTTATTGATCAGAGAGGCCAAACCTCTTGAAACAATTGGTTCAGCTGCACAAATGACCTCCGGTAATGATTTTTTCCTAGGGATGTTTCCTTCAATATCTCGAAGAATTCACTCATAAATCAGATGTGAGTTTTTCCATGAGAAAATCGGGAAGTATACTCCATCTTCAACCAAAAACAAACTCCTTACTGAGCAAGGCATTCTCATAAAAAAAAAAAATTAATTAGGTAAAGAGAACAAGACCACACAACCCTTAAACCATTCCTCTCCATGAAGTGTAAAAAAAACATAATATTTACAACATAAACCTATTCTTAAATTTTAAATAAGTTTAACTACCTTATAAAAAGTTCCAACTGAGAATAAAAACTATAAAAGTATTTGCATACCTCATGACTATTCCCCTAAAGTTCTACAGAATTTTTGAAAACTTGGCACTAATCGCACTCGGAAGTCACCAAGTCGATACTTGAAAACCCCTATATCATAAAAATATTTTAATGAGTATTTGAATGAGGGGCAAGATGTGATGGGGTGATATAAGTATATATACTCAATACGAAAAATAATTCTGCAGATCTCAATATAATACAAACCTAAAATAAGTGTAAAACCTTATTATGTAAGAGTGTAGTCTCATATGTTTGCATTGATTAGTTTGCTTCCACAATCAGTCTTGCGTAACTAAGGGCCATTGTAAAACTTGTCGGGGTTTTTCTGAAGTGAAGCCCACAAACAAATGTTGGAGAAATTTATGATGCATTGCTTTTGTTCTAGTAAAGAAAAAAAATCATAAACAATCCAAACTCAGATATGTCTACAAAAGCTACTCTTAAAAATGACAGATGTTTAAGAGAAAAATGCTTGCTATAAGATTATCTCACATACACCATCAAGAACATCAAAAAATTTATGTTTCTAGTGATGGAATCAAATCATTAACCATGATTGACCATGTTGTCGATTGCAGTACCATTTCTTTTTCCGTATTAACGCCAAAAATTTGTTCAAAAATAAGAAAAAAGCTCTTGCTTACCTTCAAGGAGGAACAAAGATAAGAAAATGAAGTTAAAATTTTTATGTTTATAGTTTGAAATTGTCTGAAGCATAAAGTTAACTAGTTATAGTGGATACGTACCTTCCCCCCACCAAAAATCAAAGTCATATTTGACTTTTGTTACTAAAATTTCAACAAAGGTACCTTGTATGGTCCAAAATATGAGAGATAATCAAAATATGATTTTTTTCCTTTAATATATTGTGGAGAATGCCACCCGTTTCCGACATAGCAAGAAGATAAAAGAGGAGAAACTAATAAACACAAAATCACTCAACTCTAAAAAGGCTAGGAATCCAAGATGAGAAACATATTTGTTGATGGATTAGTCAAAACAACTCTCCATTAATTGTATTTATTTCTCTTACTTAATATGCCTTTTTCGATAATCAAAAAAATTTTCCTGCCTTGCTTGTAAGGATGAAAAATCGTCCAAGATTTAATGAATGAATATGAATGTTTTCTTAAAATAAAGTTGCTACAATATGTTTCATTTTATATGATTTAATAGTTCTTTGTATTTATCCTAAGTAAGTCCAAAATAGTGTTCTCAATCATTGTAAATCAATAGTTTTTTCTTAATCTATATTTGTCTTAATGTTATTTCTTACTAAAAATCCTAGAATGATACTGACGCGCTAGTTACATATTATTTTATTAATGATTATGCCAATTAAAAAAAAAGATGTTTTGAAGGATTAAAAAAATCCCAACACTTATACACGAATTAGAATTGTTTATAGTAAAATATATTCTATCGATCATTTTAGTTCATCTTTATAATAAATTCAATATTGAAGTCAAAATAATTTATTTCGAAAGTGACTATCTACTTTGCCATGATTTTAATTCCACAAATTCCTCTGACATAAGTTATAAAAAGAATTTAAACTATTTTCCACATCACCTATCGCCATTGGAATATTACATTAGTTTATGGTTAATTAAAAGAATTATTTTGTAATTATCTTTTATAAAGTTTTCTTTTAATTCTGACCAGTGAACAGATCGTATCGGGCAGGTATGAAGTGCAGACCCGATCAACTGAATGTACAGACATTCAACTTCAAAATCATACAAACCAAACCACATCAAAAAAACAAAAGTGACCTTTGGGAGTAGCGTATTAATAACTTTCAATAAGATGGAAATTTAAGTGTAAACAATTAACTTTGATACATAAACTGTACAATTATGAAAGAGGTAATGAAGCAAATAATAATAAACTGATGTGTTTTTGTCAAAAAATCTGTCGTAAGGTTTCCTACTATTCTTAAAACTGATTGAAAGACCCCCATTAATGCAAAAAGTTATACATTAAAACTACTTCTCTATTACAAAACGAAAAATTAATAGACCAATAAAGAAATTTGGTGAAGCAAGATGGAGCTATATATACTGTAATACCAAAAAGACAAAAATGTGAGCCTTTTTGTATGTGGAAAAATGTAGCAGGGCTCAATCATGTTCGTCGAATTTTAGATGTGGTTGTCTTTTTTAGACCCCCTTACATATTCGATGAATGTTGTCTTTATTCTCAAGAATTATTGGAAGTCCAGAATGAACTACAAGGGAATTCATCTTTTGTATACTTGAAATGTCTGTCTTTGTTGCATTTGTGTTAATGCGTGTAGATCGAGGAAAGGGCGTGCATATGACTAGAACTCAGTTCAATCAAAAGGAAACTCAATCAAAATTTAAAGTAAGCTGGTGTCAAAATAAAGCTCAGCCATTCAATCCACCGAATTCATTCATGGTTTGGATGGATCATATTTACTCCATCTATTAGCTCATTTTATTTCCCCCAATCATAGCAGTTCATAAAAAAAATCGAATTCTATTTGTGGCTCAAATTAATTACGATAATATTATTAAAATATTTTTAAAATAATATTTCTTATTTTAATATGTTAATATATAGTATAATAAAGAAAAAGTAATAATTTTGTTGAACTAAAAAACATAAAAGAACAAAATGAAGGTAATTAGTGTAGTGAGAATTGAGACCGGGATGCAGTTTATGATCATCCGCCATTTTATCTTATTTTGGTCGATTATTTCAACTCAAATAGCCTTTGAATAATCAATAATTCACAATTTATGTAAACTCCCTCTTAAATACATTTCGGAAGCTTAGGGAAAGTAACAAGTCATAACTTGTTTCTGTTCACGTGAACCCAATAGCTTTGTGTTCTGAACAAGCTCCAGCCAGTGTTACAGCAACCAATTACATTTATTGGCGGAGAAGAAGCAATAAGAGAAAGAAGAAGCCAATTTAGAATGGAATGTAGCTAAAAAAAGGTGATTTGGGACCAGTCCAATTAAACAACAGGTTTAAAAAGCCGGAGGACGGCTTAGCGAAAAAGAAATGTCTTCACCTTTTGATTAAGCACCTGAATTGGTGCTTTACTAATTGTATAGTTTAGAATATGGATTCTAAGGCATTGTAAAATTATTTCGATATTTCAATTATTGAGGATAAAATCTAGTTGACATCAATAACATAATCCGGGTAGTCCACACGGTTGGGGGAATCTATGAGGGTATAGAATACACAAACTTTATCTCATCTCAGAGTTAGAGATTATATTAATCTTGTTATCCATAAAAATAATATTAAATAGAAAGGGTAAAAACAAAGGAGAAAAATACAGAAAAGTAGAATAGGAGTTAGAACATGAAATGTTTCACCTTTTTTTGGGACATTCACACTCCGAACAACACACCGTTTGACCATACAAACCTCACACTAAAATTCAATCTTCAAGTAGAATTTCAAACCTTATCTGAGGAATTTCGAAAAAATAGCACAAAAGTCTCCTGTTTCACTTCAATAGTAGAAAACAAGGGCATGACTAACTTGATCATTGTAGAGAAAATTCCAAAAGCAAAACATATAATTCTACTTTTTATATCTAATTTATTTGTCTGCCATATGGAAGTCAGATTTTTTGAAATGTTACTCTAATCAACATTCCTACTTAATCAAGGACCCCCGTCCGGTTCTCGTTTTCATGTTCATAATACAAAATTTTAGTATGGTTTGTGTGTTAAGATTTCCTTTACAAAGAAAAAATAGTCTCTCGCCTCTATTTATCCATATAGAAGATGTTGCTTCAATTAATTAATTAATCAGATATGGAATTGTTATCTATTGTTGGAAAAGGTAAACGAGACTGCTTGATGCATCCAATTGTGCGCGGAGTGGGTTGGTTATTTATTTACTACAAGAGCAACTCAAAGTATGCATAAAGCAATGTGACGAAGCGGAAGAAGAATACTCAAAGTAAGGTCCAGGAAAGAGCGGAAGTTGCCTCCCGGAGCAAACTTACAACGAATTTCACGCAATGGTGAAGCCTTGGTTCAACTATGTTGATACCACTACTGAACATTGTTGGGGAAACTGTAAGGCAAGGGTACAACTCGAGGTTGATGAAAGGGGGTTGCTTTATGGCTTGGTCTCCAAAGATTTGACACGCCCCCCCCCGTGCTCATGCTCCCCCGCCCCCTTTTCTCCTTTCTGCTTCTATCCAACTTTACGCTGTGCAGAAGAGCTTTATAGCAACAATTACCAACTGGAGGAGTTGCTTCAACTTCAAAGTGAAGGCCCTTCCATCCAAATGCGTTCTCCTTTGATCGTCAGCTCAAGTATACTTTCTTGAGACCGCCTACGACCTCCGTCCCTCCTCGTTCTTCCTCGATACTGTCTCCCCCTTCTCAAAACTCCCTAGTAACAGTGGTGAGGTGTTTGACTCTAGAAAATTCCAAGAGATGCAGGGTCATGGCCGCTTTGAAAGATGACGGGGTGGTCATATGATTCCGGTTTATGTTTATGGGCCCTTGGATGTTGGTTACGACCAACACTGGCTGATAAAATAATACCAGAAGGCGAGGAAGACAGAAACGGATGTTCCATGATGTTCGTTATCGCGTAATTCGTCAGTCAACAATCATGCCCCTAAAAGAGTCAGGGATGAGATCGCTAGAGGAGGTTCAGACTGACAATTTAGAAGGGAGGATATGCTGAGTCGTAGGAGAGCCGGCTGTGTTACAAGGTTAGGGGATCCGCAACACGTCACATTAGTATAATCTTGGGATGATGTATTAAAAGGCTCTTGAATCTAAAGAGACTTGGCATTCCAAGTGGAAGCCAACCCACAAACATCAATGGCCAAAGTGATATTACACAAACGCGTTTCCGACTGTTTGTCAAGCAAGGGGTTAGAAGATCATGGAAATTGGCCCGATGTATCTGACTAGAGGAAGCTTGGATTCCTTTTCAAGCACGAAAGGGCGACTAGTTTTTGCGCAATCCTTCTCTAGCTTGACATTGGACAAAGAGGGTTGACAAAGAGCAAGGGGTCTTGCCTCGTAATTATTACAGTTGCGTGGGAGCACAAAAAAATATTAAACAAAGCCTAGTGGATTATTGCCCTGGAACAATTAAAAGTGCAGAAACAAGACTATTCCTAACGTGACCAAAGAGTTGTATAAACCTCTAAGTCTAAGATATGATTCTTGAATGTAATGAAGCCAAGAACCTTTTTTTTGCTTGTTCCTTGTTTGAGGAAGATAGTGATGTTCTGTCATGAAGAATTACTAAGATATGACAGGGGCTTTGTATCTTTTCGAAATCGGCAAAGTTAGATAGAACATGAACAAGAAATACGGTGTGGTCTTCTGCTGGAAACATGAAAGATGGTTTCTTGTTAGCCCAACGGTTAGACAAAAAACTATGTGAAATATTGCATGGATGTCCGGTCGTGATGTGTACTTATAAGTATAGGGTTTGAGGGAGAGCTTAACTTTATGGTATTCACCATGTAACTCAGCAATGAGTTCCAAAAAAGAAACTTTTTATGGGCCTTTCACCTACATGGCTACACTAGTTGCAAATCAACCTTTGATGAGCATCATAGATCATATTTGGCCCAAACTGATTGTTTAATGTTGCAAATCCGGTTGGTTGATGAATGGAATATTCGCTTCAACAAGTTACAGGATGGATTTTTTTGGATGGAATGGATAACTCAATGTCTTCAGCATGAGTGTTACAGGTAGTACCGTTCCTCCGCTTAGCTGCATCCATCTCGAAGGTTGTCAGTTGAACAACGTGGCGGTCTGAGTAATCTAGTTGTTGGGTCGACATTATCATTATCGGGATATTGTAACTTAAGAAATTCTCAGCATAAGAGATCTCTGGTTAGTGAAGGTGCAAGTGGAGATTTGAAAATTAACATCTAATTATGTGGGAGTTGCCGGACTGAGTGGTAAAACAATTGAAATGAATCTTCAACAGGTTGTTCATTATCAAGGCTAGTTCAGTTGTGAGGACCCACTACATATGGTTTTGTAGTAGAATATTTGTCGTTAACCTACTACCTCCACCTTGAGTGAACTTGAAATCCTCCTATCGAGTGAACCACACTAAAATTAAGCTAAATGGGTCGAAGAGTTATCTACAGTAACTTGAGCCTTTATCAAATTGACACGGTACACTTTACAGTGAGTGGAATGGCGCGGCTTCAATAAGGATGATTACGATTAGCAATATCAATTAGAGTCATGGAGGACCTGTACATTGGGTAATGGGATCTGCCCACCTGTTTGAAGGCAAGCGAATGATAACATCAACCGGAAGAGCTCTTATAATGTGCTGACTGAGACGGCAACAAAATAATACTTCAGAATGTGAAATGTCTCCACCTCGCTAGAAGTTGGATTTAGTGATAACTTTATTTAGAGCTCTGGGCGGAGACATGAAAATAATCGAGTTCTCCCATTTTTAGAGAGTTGAAGCTTCCAATATTATAAAATGCCTGGACTCATTTTGCAGGTTGAAAATGTTGAGGCAATTAAGTTCAGCGTTAGGAAAATGATCTTCCATGAGTACCTAAGTTCCAAATTTTGGCCCGACAGCCCATACAACTCCATCCGATCCTCAAATCCCTCTGTTGTCATGAAAAAGGTTTGCTTCTTCGATCGTGCAGACTAGCTTACTTTTTAATGTTATAAAACACGGCTAATTTTGTTTTTAAATATTCTCTGTTGGTTTTATCATTATTTGAATTTCTTATCTTATTTCATATTGTAAAGCAAAATAAATAGATATGGAAAAGGAGACATAAATCAAGAACAAATAAAGACTTTTTTTAACTGACCTCTCAAGTATCGGGGTCATATGAGTTGAGGTCAAATAGGCTATTGAAAATAGAGTTTGGTTATGCCCCACCCAATCTAAACAATTTAATACTCAATAACTTTTAACATATGTTATTTAAACTTTTATAACCTTAATTTGAAATGTATTAAGGCGTGAATAAATTGATTTTGAATCAATTCAAAATTATCCTGCGTTGAATCCAAAACTTATGGCACCAGATTAGACTGTGTACCTAGCTCCAAGATTGCTAACATAAACAGTTGAAGGTTTCTTTGTCCTCAAACTGAAGAGCTAGACATAAGAGTTCAACATAAGTTCTCTATGCTCCTCACCCAACTTCAATGCTTACTTCAGAAGATTGAAACATTGGAAGAAAAGAAATGTAGAAAATTGAGGAAACTTAATCTCTCCATCATGACTCAGAGTGCCGGAATCTACAATTACTTGATAGAAAAGTGTTCTGTCAATGGAAAAAGTGATCACACAGTGAGGGACAACAAGAGAGAAGAACTCAGAAATAATGAGCCCTTATTTCCCTTCTGGAAGAGTTGCAGGCTTTGAAAAGACTGCCTACAAGCTGCGGGCATTTCGTTCTAACAAACTGTGCTCTGAAATTTCTTTCCTCAGGATGTGAGATTGATACCTGACCTGTAATAAAGACGTTATCTGTGAGTACACCGGAGTCTTGCATGGCGTGTGTGAAATACCCGAAGACAGGGTGGAAGAGATGATTTGAATGAATGGATAGAAACAAAGATTCAATCTCTAAGGTTTGTCACTTGCTACACTACATTGTATTAACTAATTAAATCTAGTGCTTCTTTTTGTATAAACTTTATATTAATAGTATAATATTCAGATACTTATTTATGTATTGTCAATTGAACCAACTTCCTTGTACAGTATTTCAATTGGAAAACTTATTATTTTCTGATCCCAGGAACAAAATGCTAGTGAAAGGCACTACTGAAAGTGAGTATTGGCAGTATGATGGCCGACAAATTGAAGCTGTGAGACTCGTAAAAGGGTGATGCATGTTTGTTGAATTGAATTCATGATTCATTTACAATGAAAAAAAGATCACTAATTTGAAATTCAATAAAAGATCAATGGATTGTACTGTGTTGGAAGGTGTATCAGATGCATGTATTTCGCAATTAATGATCATTCGTTTGTTTGTAACATTTTGTTTACGTTTTGATTGTAAACTGTATAGGATGATTAATACATTCATATAATTCAAGTGGTCTTATAACATGATGTAACTTGGTATATGTGACTAAGATGATGTTTAATACATTCATATAATGCAAGTGTTCTTACCCCAATATTTAATGGTATACATGAATGAAATTTACTGTACAATATCTTGTTAGTTACTCATGTATCTTTATGCATTTCACGACGAGTTGATATGCGTCATATAAAATTCATGCACTGTATTTACAAAATTTAAGATTATCTTCAATGTATCATTAACCTCTCCATTACATCATATGTTTGAGATTAGACCGAGGAGAAATTTTATTATTTTATTTTTTGGTTTATAATACAGGCGATGAATTGTTGACAAAAAAAATATCAGCACATCCATTGAGGTTCGGAACAACGTTCAATTTTGATTTTGTCAATGAAATCAAAAAGTCCATAAAGGATGAAGTCTTTGAAATGTTCAAGAATACAATTTTTGTACCATATTTGAACATTTCAAAATGTAATTTCCAGTGTCAGAGTACTAAGTTTATGTTGTTGGAGGTGCACCAGGAAAACAGAGATGTATTGTATGTTCGTCATGCTAATGGTACTGTATTACAGATTTATATAAAGGAATTTGCCATTGTAAGTGGCCTTAAATGCAAATAAAATGTTAAGGATTTTTCAAATTCGAAATCCTCTCCGAGGCGATTATTACAAAATATTTCTCTGATTCGACTGGAGGTTTAACAAAAAGTCGCTTGGTACAATATTTTGCAATGGGGAGTTGGGAGACCACACATGAATCTGTTCAGATGGCAATATTATACTTCATC
Source organism: Solanum habrochaites (assembly GCA_027704765.1). Classification (NCBI taxonomy): domain Eukaryota; kingdom Viridiplantae; phylum Streptophyta; class Magnoliopsida; order Solanales; family Solanaceae; genus Solanum; species Solanum habrochaites. The sequence continues at coordinate 22,838 of JAKWJA010000524.1, read as the reverse complement.
AATCTTTCATGTTATGCCATCTTGGTGAGACTTTCATATGCATTGAAGAGTTTCTAATGGTCGAAGATGGTAGGTATGCATTATATCCTTGGGTTCAGATTACATTCGATAAGCTAATTCCATCACTCAGACAAGACTTCAACCAAAACATATAAATGAATCGCTTATTTGGTATGCCTTATACACTCAACATATAAATTTACGAATGTGCATCTAGTCTAAATCCAGAGTTTGCTGTTAAAGTAGCAAATGGTTTCCCAAGATTTGTAATTGGATGGTCGGATTGTGAATTTTGTTGTAAATAATATTTTTTGTATTATACATAATATTTCCATAACATTCAACCATTTAAATGCAGAATGCATGTTCAAACATTATACCAACACCAAATGAAGTGGAAGCCCTTGACTTACCTGATGTTCAAGATGCTTACAGTGCTGAACAATCCACTACAACAGTTCATGCAAACAAAAAATAAGTCAAGTTTTTAGAAGTTCTCAACAATCCCTCCGGGTCGTTTATTGAGAAAATCATCACGTGTATCTAGTACATCATCTCAGCCACCACCCAAAATAATAAAGAAAATTGATACACCTAAAAAAAGATTGAAACCTAAATTATGAGAGTTGTTAAGGCCGCCATTAAACCAGTCATTCTCAATGCCAGATCAAGAATCTATCCCGCATGCTAATGTATATTATGCCCATGTCGCTTCACAAGACTAAAAAAATAAGTCTATGTATATTGATATTGAAGAACTGAAACAACATATGAAGGAATACGTAAGTAATGATATCAATTTTTTATGTTTATTCATAAATATAAAACTAAATGTTAAATTTTTTTAATAGGTTAACGGTAAATTTGAGTATCTTGTGAATTTGATAAAGGAAATTCACTCTGAGGTGATGAATTCTAGAAATAGAGAGGACGACCAACAACCAAAGGTACTGTATTGTATATGTGTTTTAACTTTCATAGATCATTACGTTACAAATTTATTTCATGAACGAGATGGGAAGCAAGTCAACATCGTACATGGTTGAAGATTCCAATAAAGAAGGCAATGATGGACATCAAACAAGTACCTTTAAGTTTGATCAACAACCAACCTCACCGATACAAATGGATTTTGTCAATAGCGATCAAAACATTGGTTTACCTGATTTTGATGTTGAAAATTACATTTATTTTACTTTATTAATTGCGTATATCAAATTATATGATTTATCGTTAAATTTTTTTTATTGAAAAAAACATGTTTAAAAAATACAGACTGAAGATACATTGAAGAATCATCAAGAAAAGAAGGACTTTTGAGAACTTCAATCCTCAAATGCATTTATTCATCATTATACTGCAGAAACAACTGAGCATAAGAAAGTAATTTTATCATCATAAATTAACTATTAACATACATCAACTTTGTAGTGATACATCAAAATGTGTCAATATCATACATTGCAGTTTACTTGGATGATACTGTACATTGCAGTTTACTTTAATAATACTGATACATTGCAGTTTACTTGTATAATTCTGATACATATTTGTAATGTTCACATCAGTAGTGTTTTTCACTTTAATGTGTGTGATACTTTACATTTTAATTATGTTTGTATTGATACATTACATTGTAAGATATTGCGACTAATTAAAATTGTTTGTGTACTATATGTAATTTGTAGTTTGATGTAATCTGTCCTTGATACATTAACAGTCCTTTGTATATGATTCTTTGTTCTTTAATGTATCCTATATTGATCAGTACGTTTATTCAGGATTATCCATCATCACAAATGCTCTGTCATTTATTTTCAAGGAAAAACCAAAAAAAAAAACAACAAAAACCCCCAACGCAGCTGGCTGCTTCGTTAATGTCACCACAACACCATCATGAGTCTGTGCCAATACTAGTTATATTTTATACGTCGATACTTTAATTAATGTTTCCTATCTCATTTAAATATCATAAGGTTTATCAAACCTTTTTAATTGTCAATTAAATCTTATAGGGTTCTGGCAACATCTTGTCAAATATCAGCTAATACTCGAAAAGTCCAATGATTCCACTTTAGTTGCTGATCTAGGACGATTTGTCTATTCGTGCTAATTATATGCCCTTGCAAATCCCCAATGCTTAAACCGACAATCAAAATTTGCTTTCAAAGATAATTACCCACTGATATTTAATAACAAAGATTGTTCTCGAAGTGTTACAAATACTCCCATGCACGTACCATGATGCCGTTCAAAACCTGCAAATCTCCCTATTTGAACATTCATTTGGGTGCAAGTGAAAAAGGAGAAGAGGGCCCCAGAGTATTAATTCATCAAGTTTTCCATTTGAATGAAGTGAGATCACAACCGAGATCCTCTAATAATTCTGATTGATGAGTTTGTGTGAGTGGGTTAGCTACAGGTCTTCTCCCCATACAATCCTCATCTAAATAGTAATTTTATATTTTTTTTTTTTTATTGATTTGTTCAATTTTGAGAAGTACAAACTCTGTCCACTTTTAAAATAGACTAATTGTATTTACACTTATTATACCAGGAACCTATCAAGGCTAAGTACAAAGCAAAACCCTCTTCGATTGTATTTTTTGAAATGATGGATTATGTTGTTTGCTATCCGTCAATAAAAAACTAATTTTAGTCATATCCCAGCAGCCTAAAACTGCTGGACTAATCAAAGTAATTGGTCATATATATTTACAATTTCATTTCATGTGTCTGCAATGTATCATATATAGGCTTCTTACTGATATGGTATAATTCAGGTTTAATAGGTTTTAATACATATCAATAACCTTATACCACTTTCATATCTACATTTTATTATCATTTTTTCTTGTTCTAATGTATAATTAGGTTTATATTTTTTTTTTGTACACATTGATTTATATTTTCACTTTTACTTACATGTAAACTTCTACTACTTACTTACTCTCTAACTGCTTTATACAATCAAAAGCTGTCGCATCATAATCATACGATACATACACAATTGCCAATTGTTTGTTCATGAACATTCCAAGTACCCATGAAATGTAATTTAGCATGGGGCCCTTGATTATAATATTAGTACCCAAACACATGATCTAACTAGAGCAGTTTCAATATAATGAGAGTCAATAATCAACATCATGAAAGGATTTTCAAACCAGCTTGATTGTCATGCATCTTGTTGACTATGTTTGACATTCCAATTATTATGAACGGAAATTTTCATTGGGTGTTAACTTTGTTGAATTGAATCAAAAGGTTGATACGCGTATATGACTCTTCTTTAGGCACCAGAAAAGAGTACTTACCTGAGGAGATACAAAGAATTGTCAAGGATGCTACCTTCTTACCCTCCTTGTCAGTGGTTTTCTTTTCTTCTTGAAAAAAATTTGACGGACTAATGGCCACACTTGATGCATATAAGATCAAACACAGTACTACACTTTTAGAGTAAATCATCCTTTAACATTGAATACCTGAAAAGCATCATGCAACGGAAGAACAATAGTCTGTAAGTATGATTAAATCTGGACTACAATAATATTTGTAAAAGGGAAGCGAGAGGGAGTGAGAGAAGGAGGAGCGGGCGAGAGGGTGGTGGGATGAGGGGGAGGGGGGGGGGGGGTGGGGGGGTTGTTTTTTTATATAATACAATTTACATTCTGCCATTTTGTTGATGGGGACTTCTGATAACGTAGCTACATTTGTGTAGCGTTTTTGGAGTGCCCAACTTGTTTTGTAACCACTTGATACTGATGACCATCTTGGAAATTAATGTATGGCAATAATATCACATTGGTTATGGAGATATGATCGCGACAAGGGTCCACAAGGGTGAACTCATACCTGAGATGACCCCCCCCGATCCCAAAGCCTAAGGGTCAATTCCAACACCAATTGAACAAAACTGCGTTGACATAAATTATACTTTTATGGATTGCATGACCAATTTTTCATGTTATTTTGTTTTGTGAAGACTATTTTATTTTTTATGTGTTTCTCGACAAACCATTGTATTACAGTCTTTGGTAGTTTTAATTACGTTCTGTGTTTTCAATATTTTAATTTAGAATACATTTGGTTGTGTTTATAACAATAAATCTCTACAATCATCATCATTTTTCGTTTGAGATTAAGTTTTTGATAGTTTTGCTTATGAATAATGTATAGGCTACTAAGTTTTTATGTTCCATATTTGTTTTTGAACGTTTTATTCATCTAATGTCAATTGCATTAGGTGTCAGACACTTGAATTATATGATACATCATATCGCAGTCACAAACAAATCAAACATACTATTAAATTGAAAGGCAACTTATCTAAGGAAAAGTATATCAAAATTTTAATGTATCTAATATAGTTTTTATGTGTGATTTTTTTACTATTATATAATGTATATGATCTAATATGTAGTGTATATGATACATATATACACACCTTGAAAAAGCGCAAGTTTGAGACACTTAATTTGTTTAAATCATGATTATGATATTGAATCAATATTTCTTTCATATTGCAATTTAATTATTCTTATAATTTATACAACATTATTTATTTTTTGATTTATCAAGATAGAATATTTATAATTTAATATAATTTTTGCCAGCAACACTTCTAAAAAAATGCATTTAGAGTTAAACAACCAAATAAAATTGTGTACCGCATACACTTTATTCAATCAAATACGAAAGTGAAAAATACATATAAAGTGGAATTTATTAACCCTTGAACACATGTCCTATTTTACAAAAAATTATTTCAATTCTCTTTCGGTAGAAAGTACAAGTTTCGCCTATTTGTCCTTCTTGTCCACATTGACCACAAAAATTCTTGTTCAGTGTTTCATTCTTATCCGTATTTTCTTTCTTTCTCGCTTTTCCTTGGTCGTCTGAGCCAACCTTTATACCTAGGTGGCCAGACATTTTAATCTAAAATATAGTTGGGACGGTCCTAATTCCCTTATTTGAACATTGGAACATTACAATCTCCATATGTTTTTTCTAATGCCTTCAGGCTTGTATTAATCAGATCAATATGGGGTGCATATGCTGTAACATTTTTTGTTCTTCAAATCGCAATTGCGTGGGGTAGAGGGTGCGCCAAGGTTCTCATCTCTTGCCCAACCTTTCAAGTACAATGTTTGCCGCTCAATGAATCAATGAATCTTCTTCAACTTTCATGAATTAATAAAATATATTCACGACGATGAAACCTGAAATTAATATAAGTTAGTGGTACATTTTAACATAATGGCCATTTATAATATCATTTCCCAATCAATGATTTTCAGTTAAAATATTGCCGGAGTTTCCAGTTCTAAAAACGAAATTAAGGAATTTGATTAAATACTTTAAATTTGAACTTTTAGATGTGTTTACATCATATCTCCTCAAATCTCTTCGCCCAATGTGTCCTTGATATGGCGTTATTCTCTATTTTTACAATTTCAACTCCAATAGAGTCTAGCTTCCTTTAATAAGTCTATTATATTTAACCTACGTGCCCATCAACAAGGCAACTATTGATCCACTCTCGATGTGTTGAAGGCATTCTATCCCCTACCTTTGTTTACGATTGATGAATTCTTGACCACTTTCTCATCCCCCTATGATCAACTACAACCACTTTAGCCATAATTTATCAAATCTTCACTTTTTGTATGCCTTTGCCACTGAGTAAATATCTCACTTAGTTTATTAGCTGAACATACATGCTTCCAAAATGTCAGATGCAAACAATGAGGTACTTTGGAACACATGCTACACTGCTTCATAATACTTTCCTTCCTATCTGATATAATCCACACATTTTCATGCTCGCCAATGCTTTTGAATTGGTTCGAGAGAACGAATATCCACGAATTTCATTTTCCGTGTCTACAACACCATATGCCAATGATCATATGCAACCTAATTACAAAGCAACACACCATTTACTTTATTATTGACATAACTTTACTACTAATATACAATAAGTATAACCATATAAACAAGATTTCAGTACATCATATTACAACATCTACCGACAGAACCATCGAGTTGTTCACTTATACAAAAGTACCTTGTACGGCCCCACCAGATGTGTAGCGTCCACTAAACTGACATGCCTGCAGTAGCCGAACCCTCTTATCAACGGTCTTAGACTATAGAAAAGATACATGAAATGATTATTTCCATCTTTTGCATCCTTAGATTGAATTTTGATATACTTTATTTAGTATGCCATATGTATCTCGTCATCTACTTATCCTTCTGATGCTTACCGCTTGAGCATTTTAGTGCACGTTCTCTTAAGCACGTCAGCTTGCGGTATGATAGCTCAACCCCATATAATGAACCAATATCTTCAATTCAATCTGAGCATACAATTTATAGGGGGCAGCAGACCACAAATAAATTCAACTGTTCCTTGTACTTTTGTTATATCCTATCCTCCTGCAATGGACATGTATATTCAACTATGAAGTATCTCACTTTGACTACTCACAGATTTCTTTGCAAAAGACTTTAAAGTCATCCCCCAAGTAATTATTGAAGCAAACCAACATATAAGCGGTCCAAATTTTTCATCGCGATTATTCATATAACAAAAGCAATGTTCACTTGCCATCACTAATGCATGTTGCCATAACAAAGAATACAACCATTAATCTTACATCATAATTTTATCAATACCACACCATCTACATCCCAATGTCATATTAATAATCATAATAATTCCAATTTGTATATCATCAGACACAGACAAACTTATCATTATGATACATTAACTATTCAATTTATGTATCGAACACAATAACAAATAAATTATACTCATTAAATGCAAATCTAAGAAAAAAAAATCAATTTATAGAAAACACCATTTAAAAAACCTTTTTTTTATATTCAATTTTCACTCAGAAATTGAAGTTGGTCTTTATTTTATATTTATGCATTACAAACAGCCATGAGTGTTCCTTTATCCTTATACAACATCTCTGTCTTCACAAAACCAAATTGGCATCAATTATGTAATTGTACCATTTAATTCTGGAATTATCAGTCACAAAGTCTTCTCTCTCGATTCGACAGAACAAAAGCTCAGTATCGCTTTGTTACCTTCCACGCATACAATATCCCATCCCGGATGAACAATCACAAAGTACGTATCTTCCCCAACCCTTTTCGTAGATGGTTCAATACTGTACAGATCTGCCCGATTCCAGGAGCTTCCCTGTACTTCCCAAATAAAGTTTCATCACCCCCTAACATTTTTATTTTCAAGAACATGAATTTCCCTCATGTGTAATCTAATTTAATTCTTTGTACACAGAGTCGATCTCCAACTATCTAAAAATCAACCTTTTTTTAGATTCATAATGAAATTGATTTCTAACGACAATTCCTCAACCTAATTAACTCGCTTACCTAAATTCCGGACTGCCCTAAACCCAAATTTAGATATTCATCTCTATAAGCTTTTTTTCGATTCTTACAATCTAATCAACTTTATTCAGAATAGGTTTTGTTTGATGAGGTACTGCTAATTTGAAATTTGATTTATTAGTCATTTTATATGCAACGATATTGAAAGTTTACACAGTTGTCGATTTAATTAATTTGGAATTATAGTTATTACAAACAAATTAAAAACGGTATTATTTTCTTCTTAAACGCTATAGTTTATCACTGGAATGTAAATCCGACTTTGTCTCCTGTACTACTCGATGATGTACCCGTAAACTAAAATATTTTGGTAAATAGAAAACTTGAAGGGATAGGATGTTTATTTAAATTATATTAAATACCTAATAATGTTTTTGGGTTTGCATGTTATGCTGAAAAAAATTAATGAACTGTCCAAAAATAAAACAGATTTTCTTTGCATGAACTAAAGAAATGTAAGCACTAATTAAAGTTCAAATATAGGAACGAAGAAAAAATATATAAGATAAATCGCAAAGTGTTTTGATAACATGTCCCAAATGAATATAGGAACGTTACACAATAAAATATTTAAGTTCAAAATAATTTTTTTAAAAAAATTAGATTTTGGGAATCAGTAAATACAATGTGTAACTCATACTAAATATATATATCTACATATATGCTCTATTATATCTATATTCTATATATAATTGTTCTTAACACTTTGTATTATAGTGAATGTATAATTGTGGAGTCCTCTTAAGTATCTGGTTAGGAATCCTACTTTGGACCGAAGTTCGTTTCCTCTATACATAAAGGGTTTGTCATTCATTTAAATAAGATTTGGTGAAAGATTCGATGAATTATGAATATACTTCAATATGTCTTTTCTCTTCTCCCTACTTTCTTCTTCGTCTAAATTTATATAATTTCAGTAACCCTTATCAGCATGATTGTTTTTATCTTCTTAAACAAATGATGAAGAAGACGGGAAAATTGAAAAGAATCTGCATACGTTGTGCAAGTACGGTTTCTGCTAATTTTCCAAGTATGATTTATCTTTAATGTTATAAAATTATTTATGTACAGATTTGGAGGTACCATGTAAAGTAAGTATTAAAGAGACTTTGTCGACTTCTATACATTATTTAATTAGCGATTGGTGAGAAATATTCTTAATTTTTTAATTTAATAATTAAATACGCAAATTAGTGAAAGGAGTTGTTTCAATCCCAACCTTTATATGAGGTATGTGAATTATTAAAGCTATATTTAGTAACTACAATGTTGATTATAATAAATCAATAAATTCAATTTTGTGTGTTTATATATTGTACGATGCATAATTGATGATTATCAAGTGATCAAATTATAATTATTTTGAAGTTGAGGTTGAGCCTCATTTGGGTAGACTATATTTAAGTTTTATCGACCAAAGAATAAGACGATGAATTAAATCCAATCCCGAATAAGAGTGTAAACATTGGGTTTAATGTCCCTGAAGCATCATGATGATACATATTGGGTTGCACAAGATCCATCATTTATAACCTAACATTTTTTATATGATGACATTGAATGTGGTCCATATTGATAATATAATATGACTAAAGAAAAACTAATGTGTTCGATAGAGTCATGAAATTTACTTAATTTGCTAAAAAAAAAACATTACATAAAGTGAATGTGGTTTGTAGTGCGAAGATGTCTGAAATAAGACAAGTTGAATTTGAATAATGGCACATAAATATGGAATAAGGTACAAAGCTATCATAATTTGATAAGCTCACATGTGTTGTGTTTCCATTCATGAAGAATGGTAACTTTCTGATAACATGCTAAAATATGGATCCCGATTCTCTACATGGAAGGAGGTGACAAACGATGCTATGTTCCTGAGAAAGATTGCTACCTTGGTCAATGATGTGGTATCACCAAGAATGTCTCTAGAAGACATGTAATTATAGAAAAGTTTCATGTTTTATCTTTCGTAGCTTGAATTGGACAAGAATTGATGCCATTGAGGCCATTCTATGGGAAATAGAAATTTACGAAGCTCCTATACTTTCTCTTCTACTTTCTAGTTTGACACGATTGTCTAGGACATCGTTTATCTATAATTTTTTTAGACTAATTATGGAAAAATTAAAATGGACTTTTCATGAAGAAACTAAAATTCTTTTAGAATGTGAATTTTCTTGTACTACTTATTAATCAAGGCAGGCTAATGTGAGACTCACCATAAAAGACAGTTGAGATGAATTTTCTCTTCTGCGTTGTATGAACGTATATAATATTTTAATTGACCTACTCATAACCCAATTGATTGTTTTTGATATTTCTGATCCTACCAATTTTTCTTCTATATGATCTATGTGTGTCTATTATTATCTTGCCCACTTGTGTTTGCCAAAAATGTTGGCACAAATACTATGTTTACAATGCACAATTTTCTTCAGATTAGTTCATTCAATGATGGAATCCCGACTTACCTCAAGGGTAAAGTATGAGAAAATAAATCTAAAAATTACTCTTGGAGTAAGAAAATTTAAAGATACGCCTATAATAGTAAATCAGAATTTACTAAAGCAAAAGACACATGTCGTAGTAAACTTGGAGTTACGACTACTAGTAATTTTATTAGTTGGCATTAATGAATTGGTCATCCCAAAGAAGTAACATACTGATAATGGACAATCATTAAAAACTAGAAGATTCCTTCTATAAGAATCTTTACGCTGCGTGTCTTCTCGTGATAAAGTTGATTGGATCACTAAAGTTGGGACTAAATCCCTAAATTCTAAAGTACACAAGGTGAATATGGGACCCGTTTACCTATCATGTGGAATCTGCTAAAAAGATGTATCAATAATATAATCAATGTGCGTTTGTGGTCAACTTGCAGTTATGACATTCACAAAATTGTTTGTGCAGATATTGCGCTAAAAGCCACAACATTTCAGAATATGCAAATCAGATAATCATCTTGATAATATTGATACATATAATAAGATGATTGACCTTAAATGTCTCTATAGTGAATCATTGCTTATGAAAATAAAGTTTCATTATTGTTGATCTGAAATATGATATTACATACAACCATAATTATTGAATCAAACCATAAGTTATGATCAATTTTTATTTAATTGGTTTATGGTTGGACCAAATAGTTCATCTGATAATTTTTTATGTGTCAATCTATGATTAATGACTATACTATGATGCACAAAAGTAGGACTCTCCCCAAAAGAAATTGAGATATATGTCAGGGTTTTCTACTTAAGGGGAGATTATATAAGCACACAAAAGTTGTAAATACTCTTCTTGTATGGTTTTTTAATGAGGCTTCCATATGCGGATTATTAGATAGGTGAACTCTTTTTTCCTTCAAGCTAGATTGTTTTCCTACTGGATTTTATCTATTAAGATTTTAACGAGCACATAATCTACCGACAATTCAAGTGGGAGTGTTATAAACAATTTTGGTAGTAATAGTGAATGTCTAAGTAATGTGATTCCTTGTAGGAAATTGGTTAGGAATCCTACTTGGGGACCAAGTAAGGTTTTTCTCCCTATAAATAAAAAAGGGTTTACTTTCATTGTAAATAGAATGGTGAAAAGATCGATGAATTCTGAATATATTTTTTCCAGATTATTTTCTCTTCGCCCTACTTTCTTCTTCTTCTAATTTTAGATAATTTCATAACAATATATATATATATAGATATATATAGTTCTTGAGAATTGAACACTATCAAAGGTTATAGTCGAAAATAATACTTTTTTAAAAATTTCTAAGGGAACCTAGTAATTAAGATGATAGTCAAACATATCACTCTGAAAATCTAGATTTGACTATTAATTTTTATTTAGTTAGTAAATGATAACGATATATTCAAAAGAAAAGGGTTTAAAATAGTTAGATTTACTCAGTAGAAAAATATATATTTAATACCGAGAAAAAAAAACATGAAACCGATCAAGTTATTAAGCAACCCCGCATTCAGTTCACTTGATTAAGTTAAAAATAAAATAACATTCTACTCACCATAAGATATAGTTATAATCATGAAAAAAATAAACCCAAACACAAAAATCTAAATGGTCATGTAATTGATATTTTAGTGAATCTTGTTCTAGTTATACATGAATAAACACACAAAAATGTAAAATTGTCATGAAATGGGCATTCTGTAATATGATAATTTTTGATTGAATTTTTTTTACAATCCTAGTTCCGGTTGATGGTTTACTATTTTGGAAAGAATCATATATATATATATATATCATCATACTTATATAACTTATATATATCTATCTCTCTCTCTTTCTCTCTCTACTTCCTTCTCTTCTCTAGCTCTATATCTCCTCTCTCCTCTCCTCTATCTCTATCTCTCTCTCTCTCTCTCTCTTCTTCTCACTCTCTCTCTCTCTCCCATGTTGGTGTGGGGTGTGTGCATGCCGTTCGATTGCTGGTACCATTTGCTACTTTCCCACGCTCAAAAGTGTGGACGGGATCTCTGACGAAAACTACTTGTTCAAACTAGTACTAAAATCTAAGTTAAGGAAAGTACTTCTTATTGAATCTTAGGTTCTACTCACAACTGTCCGGATGTTAGGATCGCCATCCACACCCACAACACGTGATTAATGACGACCACAGAACTTTCGAGAAGAGAGATATGAGAGATCTAGAGAGAGAAGAGAGAAACCAATATTTTGTGGTAACAACCCCCGTGAGTAAACTCCACGCGAGGGTATATATATTAATAATTCAGAGTATTTTAGGTAACAGAAATAAAAATGGGAATAAATAGTACATCCTAAAATTGAAACCGCATGATATATTATATATTACAGTACAATCAAATGATTATTAGACTCCAACCTAAAAATTCTCCCACTGAGTCGATTAGTCATCCAAAAATTATATACTCAAAAACAATCCTCTTCATCATCAATATCTTCACCGAACCGCAACTCTGTAAGCACAACTATAGAAGAGCCAATCGAGGTTTTGCTACCCCGTTTGTCCCGAACATCAACACTTTCTTTGACAGTTCTGTCGGGTCTTTGGCACCCCTATCTTCTTCGAAACACATATCACCATTCCGCATCCTCCACTATACCCTGCAAGTGAATAGTACCGCCTTCTAATTGTTTTGTCTTTCGAATGGATAGAGTGAATTTTTCACCAACTATAGGCACTCTGGCTATCGGAGTAAAGAATCTTCTCCTCTTCTTCTATCTTCGTGCCAATTCCTCTAGAGAATCTGCCAGTCATATCATCTCTTTCCATCGTCAAGCTATTGCCACATACTCACTCATTCAGTAGATGAAGAGAACACCCTTCTGAAGCCTGGACATCGCAACTCACTGCTGTTCCACCTTGGTGTAAGATGTACCCGACGGTACTCTTCTCGAGTCCACATCCCCACCAAGATCAGCCCCTCCACAAAACCGCTGTGATTCACCTTGCCTTTGCCAAAACCAAGTGCAAGTACTGGATGTACTCTCATAGATCTCAGAGCCACTTCACATTCCCAATGCTCTTTCCCCGTGTTCGCCATGTAACCTGCTAACAACTCCCCCTAAATGTCTATAATCAGGTCTAGTGCAAGACCAGCATACATCAAACTCCCAACTGCTGAAGCCTTGAACAAGTTCCATTCTCACGCTCCTCGGCATGTTCTTGGGTGACTGCTCCTTTGGGACAATTTAAAGTGATTTGCCATGGAGTAGTCCTGGGTTTAGCATCATTAAAAACCCTGAATCTCTCAACACTTCTCATGTACAACATTCTGAGATATATTTAAATGTGGCCACCAGAGCTAATATCCCGAGAAATCTTCATCCCCAAATCTTCTTTGTTGAAACCCAAATCTTTCATCTCACACGCTGCCGCAACCTTGTCTTCAGAATTGTAATCTCCCTCTACTAGATTATCCTCAATAAACATATCATCCACACCCAAGAGTAGAAAAGACATATGAATCAGTGTATTTCCTTGAGTAACAACTAGGATCCGTTTCCAGCTTTGCAGAATCCACTCTTGTCATGAAGGAGTGCACACTCTTTGTACCACTAACCTTGGGTCTTTCTTTAGGGTCCATACAGCTCCTGTGAGCCGCCACCATGTGTTCCTCTTTCCTGGAACACAAATCCTGCCGGTTTACTTGCATATAGATCTCTTTGTCCAGATCTCCATGTAAAAACGTTGTTTTTTACCTCCATGTTTGCTCTAGATGCAAATTCTCCGTCAACCATACTCAAGAAGATTTTAATAGAGGTTAACTTCACAACAAGAAAATAATTTCACAGCATAGCATATCTTTCCTTTGTGAATATCCTTAAAACCACTAAAAAACGGCCTTGACCCTTCTTTGCAATCGGTTCAGTCTTTATTCTAAATACTCACTTGTTCAGCAAAACCTCTCCCTGCGGTAACTCAATGTCAACCCCAGTGTTTTGTTTCTTCGCAGTGACCTCATCTCAATCATCCACAGCTTGCTCCCACTTAATAGAATCTCGCACCTGTAGGGGGCCTCATCACAAAGACTCTGTGATTCCCCCTCATTCAGTCACAATAGATATTGTATGAAGTTTAAACCTATTTGGTGGCCCTGATTGTTCTGGATGATCTCCTTAAACACCTCTGCTCCTGCTCCGTTGTAACTTGCGCCTGTCAGATTCTTCATGTCGAGTTGGTTTAGTATCGGCTATTCTACATCTCCGGGTACTCTTCTCCCAACTCATCCTAAATCCCCTTGCTTTTGGTAATCTCTATAACCTTCTCTCTCTGTACTGTACAGACAGACTCAATCAAATGTCCGTCACAACGTGTCTCAGGAGGCTTTCTGTTCCTTTTTTTTTTGTCTTCCCAGAACCTTTACCAAACAAATCAGAACCATATACCTATAAAGTAACACCACTCCCATCCTTTGTCATCAAGCGTGTCTCTCTTTCTCTGATCGTCTAAACATAAGTAATGCAACCAAAATCCTCAAGTGTTAGTACTTGAGTTGATTTTCCTGTCCACACCTCCTATGGAATCTTGAAACCCCTGTTGATCAAGTAATGCAGCCCACAATTTTCCTCATACTCCTTGCAACGGTCATTCAATGTTCTGTCCTCTCGCTCCTCTCAGCAATTCCATTCTGCCTTGCCTTACCAATACTGTTCTCATCAATCTGATTTCCCCTCAGCTGCACAGAATGCCTTGAACTCTGATTTTTGTCATACTCTCCTCCATTATCGACCTTAGCATTTGGACTTTCAAATCGGTCTGATTCTGAACGTCAGCTTCTCCACTTCTGAACGTTGCAAAACACATTCTGACTCTTACTTATTCTTCAAGCAGTCAACCCATACCTTCATGCGGATCATCAATGAAGGTACCATAAAATCGTATCCCCAAGTGATGATCCTGGAGAATGTCCCCAACACATCTGTAGGACCATTTCTCAACCACACTTCTTTGGGCTCTCTATGAGTCTTGTGAATCTTACTCTTTTCTATTCTATTTTGCCCATAACAAAGCTCCTCGCAAGACCCATAATCAAAGACTTCAGACTCTCTACATCTCCTTTGCGAACCACATCTCTCTCATCCCTATACACTCATGTGTCCAAGTCTGTTGTGCCACATACCGAACCTGGAAGCACCTTCAGCAACAGCGTCCTGTTATAACACCAGACACCCTTAAGTGGTTTACAAGGTTCCAGATTTGGGTGCCACGATCTACTACCATAACAACCTTCCAATATTCCACAACATTTCCCAAACTTTGGTGCATACCCATGCTTTCCAACTACCAACAGAGATCACTTTTTTCTTGAGCCCAAGACATATATCAGACATCCTCCCAGTCCACGTTGTTTCCCGAGTTGTCTTTATGCAAACTCCCCCCCCTCTTCAATATCTAAGGGCTTTATTGTCAGAAGATATGACCTTTCCAAAATTCAGAGTTTAAATTTTGGAACAACTCCTTGCTTGGAGCCAAATGAAGATGCACCAAATCCAAAATCCATGATTCAAAACCCGGAGCTGTTCATACTAAGGATAGAGCATTCCGCAATGGTCCTCTCTGAATTGATAGAATCATTATCATCTTCCAGATTTCTGATTTTTTTTTCTTCTTTGGCTTTAATACAGCTCGTCAAAGTGCACTTTTTTCTTCCACTTTGTCCAACCCTCCCGTTTGATCTGTCAGACATTTTCCTTTCCCTCAATATTTGATTTTGATCGACCATGTGATTTTGCTTTCGTCTTACTTCTTCTCCCCCTTTCGTCAACGCTAGAGCACTACTGATTAATATACACTTCTGGTTGGCGAATACTTTCGTCTACGGACAACATCACATATTTCTCAATCAACTTTGGTTTTCTTCTCAGATTTAAGGGGATTTGCTATTCGCACAACAACAGTATCCTAAGACTTCGTGCAGAGATGACATCACATTCAACAACGCCTTTATTTCATCTTTCGAAATAATATCCACATAATTGAGTGCTCACAATCAGTGACTTATTTATATTATCAGAAACAGATCCATTTCTCAGACATCTGTAAATTGAACAATCTAACGCATCAAATATACCTTGTTTATCGCCGAGGGGTTTTGCATACATGTTTGCCATGCCTCAACATTTGCGTAGTTTTATCCTTGAAAATCGATTTTGAACGCCACATTTCTTGACAAAGTCCAATTGTATCCACCCCATAGCGCGTGGCGATCCTTGATCTTTTCACTTCTCCTCATCATTAATTACTGACGGCTTCATCACCCCCGATCAAACTGTTCCGTGAAGATCTTTCTGGTACAAATAATCTTCTATCTGGCATCCTCCAGAAACTAAAATTGGTTCACAAACATTCGATTCCAAGCTTTGAACTATCCATCTTCATTGATCGTGGTTGAATCTCCTTAGCTCTGATACCTAGTTGTTAGGAGTGAACCCCAACAATAGACACCACACACTGAGTGAAATTAAGAACACAAGGATTTTGAGAGGAGAGAGATAAGATCTAGAGAGAGAAGAGCGAAACCAATATTTCGCTGGTAACACCCTTTGCGTACTTCAAACGGTGATGGGTCGATATATTAATAATTTAGAGTAATTTTAGGTAACCAGAGAGAATGGAGAATAATAGTACACAGTCCTAAAATTGACCGCGTGAACATTAATGATGACACAACATGAATATTATCACGCTCCACAACCTTACACTGTCTACGTCACACACTCTATAGAATCAATCTCTTTTATACAATTAATCATTCCTTTCTCAGGAAATTAAGAGATTGAAAAACAAGTTTCTAGTTTCTCATTGTTTTGGGGCTTTCACATTTGTTCTGGTCATGCCAATGGCTCAAGGTGTTTGATCATTTCCAAGCTGTTAAAATGGTTCACAGAAACATCTCATGCAAAGCAAAAGGTAACTAAAACAATTTCATTTTAGTTTCACGCCAGAGTTAGTCAAAAAAATCCAACTGGAAGTCGCAATAGCCCAATCCAACATGACTTCCCAATACCCAACTTCCGTTGTCCTGCTACAATGATAGGCGACCCACTAAAAAGTTACAGCAGAGTCTAACTCGACAATAGTGGTCGAGCCCAAGGGATTTAGGTCGCTGATCAACATAATGGTTCCCGTCTCATGACCCTAATTTTTGTGTTCACAACTGGAAAGTATATGGGAGCACATTGAGTATTCTTGGTCGTATGCATTTCAAAGTACCGGAATGCCAATTGTTGGTATTTTTTCGGTTTGCTCACAGGAATCGCCAACACGAAGACGTTATTGGTTCAATAGGACTAGTGGGATGCTGCTTTGTTGAGTATAATGTTATGGTTCTCTAATTACTTACCTTAATTTAATTATTTGAAGCTTTAATTTGCTAAGGTTTGGTATTCATTTGATGATTTTGAATACACATGAACTTAAATTTACTAAATAATCATTAGGGTGTGCAAAAGGAAGTTAGTTGGCTGACGTTGAAAGCCATCAATTTTGCTACTCTTGATCTTTCCCTTATATATAATCAACAAAACTCATTTGTCTGTTTGGGATGTGGCAATGACTTAACTTCATTATTCTTATTTTTACATGACCAGCTGCAATAATTTTATGAGATAATGCAACAAGTACCACCCCCCCCAGTACGCCCCTCAACTTCTGCCCGAAAATCTTAGAGACACACTTATACTATAACTAGGTCCGCTATTACCCCTTGAACTTATTTTATTAATAATTTTCTTTCTATTTCTACCGTCTTTTTGGCCTATGTGGCACTATCATTTGGGTCCTACGCTGGTTTTACTTTTTTTTTTCAAGTTAGTCCACGTAAGATGAACAGTGATGAAAATTTACTCAATAAATAAGTTTCAGGGTAATAAGACCCTAGTAATAGTTGAAGTGTGTCTGTCTTGTAGAATTCCTGTCATAGGTTAAGGGGGTACTTGTGCATTTCCCTAAATATGTAGATGGGGGCAACAATAGTTTTGGTCTTGAAAAAAAAACAAAAAATTGTTCTTTCTATTTCCTGTTTACTTAGTAGTTGCAATTTTTAACTTCTTCCAACAACCTCCATCTAGATCCTAACACGTTACCAAATCTGATTAAAGATAGACACAAAAAGAGAAATAAAGAGGCACCTAATGTCCCACCTCATTAATTCCATCATACCCACTCCTACTAAGACCAGCTCAAGGGAATCAATAACCCAAGCACAGACCCCCCGATTTCTAACAATGCTCAACAAAATCTTACAAAGCTTTCACACGCCACAAGGAGTTTAGTTTAAAACCACAATATTCCAAAATCATATTCTTTAAAATTAACCCTAAGACACCTATTTATATTGTTAGTACTTGTTACATAAATACGCCCAATAGTGACCCCTAAAAATAGGCCAACGGGCAAGCCCATCAGGCTTGCAACGACTCCGGCGATCTTCCAAGAGTTGTGCGATAGCCCTGCTCATTGGCTTCTCCTTGGATGGCTTGTTGTAACTTTCGAGGTTTGGGGTTCAAAGGGAATGTGTCCAAATGTCCTCTCGGCTCGCTGAATTAGGCAACCTTTACAATGCATCTCATTGGATCAGTCGCGAATCCTGGAACCCCTCGCCAATGGGTTCAGCGAGTATCAAAAGTTTTGGCTCTTAGTCGCCGAATGGAAATACTTTCCTCCTTTATCGCCTCCTTTGCCATCCGTTTAGACATGTACAAATATCGAAATCCTTAATATATTAATACGAGCACTATAACATGATTACCGACCTTTAAGATTTTACTTGGAAATATTAAAACTATCGAATTACAATGGAATATTGAAATAACGAGTAATTAAAGATAAAAGAAGACTGAGATGAGCTTAAATGCTAGAAGATAAAAGACAAAACATTTCTTCATATGCTTGTAAACCGGAAGGAGGGAAGGATAAGGGGTTGAGCTTCTTTTTCTAACTCATTTTGTCTTCTAAACCAATGCTAATTGGGACTGGGTCCAAATAAAACACTCAATATTTTACACTTTTACTACTGCGGCGCAATTTTCCATTTCTCAGTTTCTAAACTACTCATAGGCCCTTAAGAGCTAGCTTGGTTCACAACATACACACACCAATGTACCAAATCGAAAATCCTTACTCTATATTAATAAGTATCACTAGAAAGGATTACAACTTAAGATTCTAATTGAAATAATCAATACTACCGAATTACAATTGAAATATTGAAACGAATTAATATTAAAGATAGAAGAATATGGAGATGAGGACTTAGATTCTAAGAAGAATACGAGAAGACAAACATTTTCTCAATATGCGCATAAACCCTTCTTTCCAACATTTTGTCTTTAAACCAAATTATAATTGGCCCTGGATCCGAATAAAACACTCCACATATTTACTTGGCCAATCATATTTCTCAGTCTAACTCATATAGGCCCTAATAGAGCTAGCTTGGTTCACAACATACACCTGTCTGGCCAAAACGAACCTTGTTCTCAAGGTTCGAGGTCAGATTCAGCATCCGGCATATATGGATATAATACAACTCGCTAGAACAGGCAAAACTGTGTAGGAACATATTATATTTGGTTGTCCGCTTTGGAGGAAGGTCTAGACAGGTTGCATATTCATTATTAGCTTTGGAACATTACGGGATGTTTAATAATTGAAATAGTCCAAAGAGAAATTGCAGCTAACATCTCCCCCAACGTATGGAAGCAAATACAGCAAACATACTAGACCTTTAGACATATTTTCCTCTAACAGCAACCAAGACATTGGCTACAGGAAGCGGCATTCCCTTCGTAACTCTCCTTTTCCTTCATATGTCCTTTATGATCAAATTGAATATTCCACCTTCAAGAGTTGATGAATATGTAGAAGCTAACCTTCCCCCAAACTCTACATTGAAACTGCTCATCAACACCCACACTCTCTCCTGATTTGCAGTAAAACTCTTCGCATTACCAATAGAGTTCATGTACACACCTGCCCCCTGCAACCATACACTTTGTTCAAGAGTATAACCAAAATTAATGAGTATCTAAGCCATTGTAATCTATATGTGCACGCACTCTATCACTCAGAACCCAAAGTGTGTACTGTAGTAGGGGACTCAACCTGAAATATTACCTTATATTCCCTCCTCAATACTATCTCTATCCCCTCCAGTAACATTACAAGCCCCTGTATATAGTGAAGATGTAAAATTGATGTGTGCTTTTGGAGTTGGCCAATTTAAAACTTAGAGTGTGTGCTTGGAGTTGACACCCGCCAAAACCACCTCATAATTTAACATCATAATAATATCGATGTAAGCACTAGTGTAAGGCAATATGACAACTATGAACAAATTTAGCAGAGGGAATTTAAACACAATTGTAGTCCAGGATCTACACTAGATTCATAGAGTTGCATATGTATTAGAATAACCACCGTCTTACATCTCGCAATAGTAGTTCCTTGCATTGTATAATGTAAAACTTGTTATATCCTGAACTCAAAATGTATTCCTGGATCCAGACAAGGATCCCATTGTTGGAATGGTTTACAGTCAAAAATTAGCACAACAGCAAATTGAAATGGACTCAACCTTTGTTGACCGTTTGAATTCCGCAATAGATTTTCCATGTCACTTCAAGATTACATCTAACATAATGCATCACTTTGTTGAATGGAAACCTCATCCCCAAGAAAGTTACCAGACTTAGAGCTTCAACAATCTTTTTTGCCCTGAAAAGATTTGTAATACTTTTACTAATCGTTTGGGCTCAACCATCTACCTCGTCATGTATTTATAGTAAATGTAGAGTGGTAGAATTAACGGGAAAAAATCGTGTTTGACCCCATCACTCCAACCCAGAAAAATGACACTGTCCCTAGAAACAGAGTTAAACTTTCGTAATCCTGTGCTAACCTATAACCAAACCAAAAAAAATTAGAAATTTGCCCTCCTCCTGCCATTATCAACCCAATGCATTTGGGTTGGCAAAGTCAAGGCAAAATAACACTTCACTTGGTCATCCCAGTGAAAGTCTTCAAAGAGTTAGGCCAAAAGGGAAACTTGGGTAACAAACACAACAACCAACCCACAGATGTTTTGCAGTGAAGGTAAGATTTTTCAACACATTACATTATCGTGTGAATTTTCCTCATCATCAACTATTAGATCCCTATGTTTCATGCAACACAGTAAGAGGTTTCTTTCTTGAAGCTATCATTGTACACCTTGTCTGCTGTAGTTACAAAATGTTTCAACCTCATGAAAAATAGCTTTCAGACCATGAATTTTAGAACTCACTGTTGTTGGGAAAAGTTTCATCGAACAACTAATCTTTAGTATGAAAGAAGGTTCATGTACCAAATTAGCTTTCTATGAGTTTGCATTCCCAAGGATTTGTGGAGTCTCAATTTCTTTTTCTTCAATGGTTTCACCTTCAACATCATTTTATTAATCAATGCCACAGACTCTATAAATTTTACTTCAACTGCCAATTTATCACTAATTGTGTTGGTTTGTTGTCAAAACTTGGTGAATTCTAACCTGAAATTCTTCCAATCGGAAATGAGTTTTTTGTGACACACAAATTGAATTATCTTATAGCTTCATCACATCAGATAGAATAAGGAAAGGTACCAATACTTCTCGTCAAAACCAGGAATGTGAAGTACTGTTCGGCCCGAAAAAGCCAGCCTCTCTCAATTGCCGAGTGCCTACAAAATCATTCCAATATCACCACTTCCATTAGAGTCACAATGAAATCTCAGTGTAACAAACCGAAATTCTCGACTACAATTAATAAGGCACTTAGAACAGGATTACAACCTTAAGATTCTACTTGAAATAAGCAAATACGATTACAATGAAATATTGCAATAACAAGTAATTACGATAGAGAAGAATAAAGACGAGGACTTAGATTCTGAAGAAGGGAGAAGACAAATATTTTTCTTAAAATATGAATAAACCATTCTTTCAAACCATGTTATCTTAAAGCCTATGGCCTAATTGAGCGCCTGGATCCCAAATGAACCCTCTTTATTTTACTCGCCTAGATCTCATTTCTCATTCTAAATCATAGGCCCTTATAGACCAGAGCTTGTGATCCAACATTCAACCTCCCACATCCAAGGCTATCATCCATCCAGGGGTTGGTTCACAGCTGGGAGCTCCTTTAAAGCGCATTCCCAAGCCCATGAACCTCCATCCTTGAGAATAATCCATCAGTACACGTTTAAAATTGTGAATGAATGGTTGGGGTGCACTCTTTCTTGCAGAAAATGTGTGAGTTCGCCTTTGAATCATAGGTCAAAAACACCATAAAACCTACCAAAATTTAGCTATAAAATAGTATCTAATCAGTAAAGTTTTTACCGTTCAAATATGATGTCGATATGATTACTCGGTTAATCAATCCTCAATTTTTTTGTACTGACCACATTGATTATAAAATAAATCTTTGTCGTAAGGAATCTTTACCTATTCCAACAATATTTAATTAAAGTTTTTACTAGTGTGACCATTATTCAGAAAACTACATCATGTACAAATAAGTCAAGTTTAACGTCTTGTACTCCCTTCCTTTTTAAAAAGAAAGACCTGGTGTTTTCTTGACACGGGATTACAAGTTTAAGAAAATAAAGAAGAATTTTAAATCTGTGTCCTAAATTAAATTTATTTGAAATGTACAAAACTGTATTTTAATCTTGTGGCCTTAAACCTGCCAACCGTGGAAAGTTGAAATAAAATGGTACCAAAAAAAGAAAGAGGACCATCTTTTTGAAACAGACTAAAAGAGTATTAATGTAAGTCCTTAATATAGGCTTTACAATTGTTTTTCTGATTTATAAATTATTTAAAAAAAGTGTCTTATTTTTAATATCTGTATGATAAAGATGGCAAACT
>JAKWJA010000523.1:0-69251 GCA_027704765.1 Solanum habrochaites | reverse complement strand
AACTCGTGGGCACGACGGACCGTACAAAGGACATCAGTAAATCCAGATCTCTGAATCTGGACGGAGCAGCAAGAAGACCGTCGCAGGCGCGATGGGCCGTCACAGCTGCGTAATCCCAGGCTTGGGTGCGGATTTCGTTAAGTAATTTAAGGGGCGTTTTGACTATTTCTTGCTTTAAATTATAAAGTAGTGGGTTAATGTTAATAATACTAATTATTGGGGTTAAAAGAGGTAACCTTAGTTAATTAGTGGGTTTATTTTGTCATCCTTTATACTCACTTATATGTTTTCTAATTGGCTAAATAGGGTAAAAGAAGGAGGTTTTTTTTGACATAAAGACAAATAGAAAAGAACAAAGAGAGAGGGAGAATCGAACGGAGAAAGGGGAGAAAAACAAAGAGGAAAAAACAAAGCTTTGGGGGAATTGCTTGCTGATCACCATTCCTTCGGTGGAGGTAGGTTATGGTTTTCATAATATTCGTAATAAAAACTCTTAATAGCGAATGAAGATATGTATGAGTAGAGTATTGTTGTAAACCCTTCTCTATGCTTAAAATTAATGCTTGTATGAATGTGATATACAATTGTGATTAAAATAAGCATGAGAAGCTAAGCTATGGAATCTTAATCTTGAAGGAAATCCTAATCTACCTTGTTACTGAGACTTGATTGGTGCCTTGTTATAAAAGAAGGCTTGATGAAATAACGCAGTGATGAGATTAGGGGATCGGGGTCCGAACCGGACAGGTAAAATTAGGGTTTGTTTGATTTTCGGGTGTCACGAACGGAACACGTAGAATAGGGGATCTCGGGTTGTCACGAAACAGACAAGTAGAATTAGGGGGATCGGGTTGTCACGAACGACACGTAGAATTAGGGGATCGGGGGCCTTTTGTCACGAAACCGACAGTAGAATTAGGGGATCGGAAAGCGTGTCACGTACCGACACATAAGTAGTAGGGGAGAGCGGAGTGTCACGTAATCGACACAAGTAGTAGGGGAGGAGGAGAAAAACCGCAGAGTGTGTCGAGGAAAGTGTTCACGTACCGACACAAGAGGAACAAAAGATAAATGAATTTTTGAAAACGATGTTAATGGATACTCAAAATTAATGAACCGAATTCCAAATGGGTATGGCATTGAGGCTTGGAGGTCTCATGGGTGAAACTAGACGGTGCTTAATTAATGAGTATAGAACTTGTTGTTGTTGCTACATTGTTGAGTATTGTAGTAGATTTATGATATTATGTGATATATACTATTTTCTATTTTGAGTTGGCTGAGATTACCTACTTCTCAAACTCGTGTTTGTTTTATTACTGTACCCCTACTGGTATGTTTCTTTCTTTGTTATATGTGGAGTTGCAGCACATACCGTCGTCTTTCAACTGAACCGCAACTTAGCCAGTCTTAATTACACCGGGATTTCAGGGTGAAGCTAATGCTTCTAGCTGGAATGGATCTTCTTTCCACATGTCTGGATGCTTGAAGTTCTTTTTTATGGCATTAGGACTAGGCTTTGTTATTTTAGCGTCTTTAGATTACTCTTAGTTTAAGTAATTTGATATAGATGTTCTTGTAGTGATGGGGACTTCAGATTTTGGGAAAATAATAGATGTGAATTTTTAAGAAAGTTATGAATGGTTTTTTTTTAATGAGTTTAAGTCTTGTCGCGCATTACTTTTCTGTTGTTGATATTATATTGAAATGTCAGGGGTTTAGATTGGTTGGTTCGCTCACATAGGAGGGAAGTGTGGGTGGCCAGTCGCGGCTCATTTTTTGGGTCGGACATAAACTCTTTAAATATTGTTTTATTAAAAATACTGGGGGTTCAAAACTATTAATTATAAAAATTTAATTTGTTTTAATATAATTTATAAAATCAATCCACTACCAAACTCATTACTAACTAAACCTCACTCAATACTAATTCAATTACAATATCCAAATCGTCATAAACACTAACTAAAAACACAATAAAATTATTAGAAGGTTAATGGAAAATGTCATTCAAATTATTCGAACGTCCGAATCGAAAAAAGCCTAAATTAAATTTAGCTGAGCCCTTATTTAGGAGGACACTTTCTTTCAAAATTTTGAATTAGAAATTTATGATTCAAGGTAAAGAAAATATAAATCCCGAAATTAAATTCATTCACTTTTTTTAAATATAATTTATGATATTTATGGTTTATTTTTAAAACTTTGATATATTATTTTGAAAAAAAAGTACTTTGAAGTAGAGTAACATCACATAATTGAGACGTAAGAAGAATCAAGATGAACATAGTCAGACTTATAAGTTTATTGGTGATTTTTATGTAGCCACTTGAATGTATGATTAATTTAATTTCCTAGATTTTTTTTAAAAACACCTCAATTGGCAAGTTTGCTTGCTTAATAATATGAACGGGGTTCATTAATTTTAGAGAGATTTTAATTAGTAATGGGTGGTAGGTAAGATGATTTATAAATTATTACAATAAGTTAGATTTAACAAAGCGTTGAGCACCACGTATTTAAAAAAATAGTTAAATCGTTTTTTTTTACTTTTAAATATCTAAAAAACCGTTAATAAGTGGTCAATTTTGAAACCACAAAGGTTGAGACAAGGGTTAATTTTGGAACACCCTATAGGTGGGTGGGAGGGCATTTTGCAGCCAATAAAGCGGATGATTTTCCAGATTAAACGGATAATATGAAGGGTAATTTTTGTACCATTTTGTAAAATCATATCAAAATATGTGGAATTAAAAATTAGATTTGATTTGGAAATTCGTAAATTCAAATCGTAATATATGATATGTTTCCAATACTTACTACCTACCATTAAATAATATAATAAATTTCAGATATTTATTTGGAATCATAATATAAAAGTATTAATGTATCATGTACAGCCTAGCAATATGAAAACCCAAAAGTTCTAATCCTAAAAAAATATCTAAGTATTGACCAGGTCCAAACAATCATCCAAAATTCATAAAAAATAGAAGAAACACACCAAACACACTCACAATTTAATAACCTTCAATCATTTACATGATGAATCTGAATTTACAATATAATTTTTAAATCATGCAAAAGTGTCACGAGACAAAAAAAATGGCGTGACTGCACTCGTCTTATCCCACAAGACAAGTCGCCTTAAAATTATTACATAAAATGCGGAAAAATTTTATAAGTTACTTAAAAAAACTACCCCCCAAAACATGGTTTGTCACGTGTATGTACAAGCTCTAGGAGTTAATACAATTGATTCAAAAAAGAAAAAAAACTCAAGTCTCGAATGAACTGGTTTCTAGAAACATAGAACAAGATTCATAATTATGGAGAAGAAGGAAAAGAAGAAAAAAAGTCTGTTGAGATGGAAACAAGCTTACCTCACAAAATCTTCAAAGAAGCCTCGGGAAAAGGAAAAGAAAGAGAGTGACAATACAACAAAAAATCCCAGGCTCCTAAAACCTTCAAAACAAAAATTTTTGTAGAATCAGGCGGTGAGACAAAATCCATACGGTACTCAGCAAGTAAACCTCTAAAACCCAAAAAAAAACTAAGGGGATTGAAATACGGGTAACTCTACCACTCCACCGGAACCTCCACAAACTACAAACCTGCATTAAAATCAACCCAACCAAACAGCTCACAGGTTTACATAGCAACGTAGCTCAAAAAATTTAGGGACAAATTACATATCCTAAACAACAACACTATCACAAATACATATCCGAACAATAATACTTAAACCAATTACAGATCCGCAATAACAAAGCTTAATATTTTTCTTGGGATTTTTTATCAAAAAGTTCAATAGAAAAGGCAATAAGAAGATCAAGCCAAAACACGGATATCAAGTTTACTAATGATAATTATGTGCAATGAAATGGAATGCCAATGTTAAGTATAATGATGCATGTATGACCTAGTTGATACAGACCCGCTGTCTCTCAGTCGGGACAATAGGGGGAATTAGGGGATATATCTGTCCATGGCATCTGTCGCGGTGCCCGACAAGACCCTCATAAATAGAACTTATGGAGGGCGCGGCGAACGTCCTAGAATATAGTATCCATCACGAGCGCCGCGATACTCCTCGAAATGGTACGTCCTCTTTCTCATTCTTTCTCAATGCACATAAACCATTTGTCACAAAAACAATGGTTTACAATAATGAAAAATGGATAATTGTTCACACAAATCATATAGAGGGGTATAACGATTTTTTCATAACACAACACAATTCACACACAACATCAAACATGATTCAAGAAGCCTTTACAAATCGCTCTGCATTATCAACATATCACGCACAAACGATTATTCACATTACCTTTATGACTCTTGTTTTCATCATTAGAATTAATCAATGTGGACCAAAATCAAAAACCCCGCACCAAGTCCCGTTACGTTTCCCAAGCAGTATACCACAAGGGAACAAATACACCCCCAGTTCGTACACGTAAACAAGAGTTTAGAAATTCACTTCCTCAAAAAAATTCAAGAATTACTTCACAAAAAGTGAGCCTTCTCTTTCGTGTAACTTCCAAATCAATGCAACCTATTCGCAAGTGCAGGATGCACCAATCTGAGATTTCTAAGTTAACACACCCATTTTATATAATCCAATTTTTAACTTAATGTCAATTAACATGCAACATCTTCAATTTCCTACAAATTTCCAAGTCTTACGGTTTAGTTATTACTTCCCCCAAGATGATAGATTTATCAATTCACATCATACAATATATCAACATAGTTAATATTGATTTCATTATTAAAAAATTAAAGCATAATAATTTTTAAAATTAAAATATATAACTTGTACACCGAAAATTTTATTCATTATCCGTATCCTTTAACAAACGAACCGAGATTACTACTCAAAGACTTACTTAGAACATAAGAAGAAACATTAAAAAAACTAGCTCTGGAAAAAGTATTATTTTTCTAATGATTACGTCATCATTAACCCTTTGTTACATATTGTATCAACTAACTGTCCAACATAAGAAACTTTAAAGTTTCCACGTAAGATGGATCATTTAACCATCTAGAGCAATTAATATTATATTATTAAGAAAAATCATGAGCAAATTACCTCAGTAAGGAGTCAATATGCATGTGCTAACTATGCACTGTTCAAAAAAATTATTTAAAATCTCTCTAAACTGGACCACAATTTTAATTATATTAAATAAATTATTGAATATTAATTATGGTTGCCATTTTTTTTTGGCAGAAAACTTGTCCAACAACATAACTTAAAGAAATTTTTTTTCATTAAACAAAGATAGTATACTGCCTATTTCAAGTAATCTCAATTCGAGGTTTACCTGAAGCACAAATATATATTTTTTTCGGAAAATTGCAAATTCCGCCTTTCTTCCTCTCGCGTAAAGATCTCCTATCCTCAATTGTGGAATGGAAATAAGAATATAATAATAAAATATAAAACCCTATAAACACTCATTTTAATATATTGAATTAAGGAGTATAGGGTCTTAGATGAGTTTTCATTCATGGCCCTTTTATCAATTAACTTAAATAAATATCCGTTCAATTTAATAACTACGATTATTGAATAGCTGCTTTAAAATTTTCATCAACTTCCACCGAAATATCAATTTTGTTTTTTTAACATTCATTCGAGAAAATTATCAAGAGGGGAGAAATAGTATTTTAATAAAACAAAATTCCATTCGAATGAATCCCCTATCGTTGATTTTAGGTAAAACCACAATAATAATCTCAATTCCTCATTACAATATAAACAACTATTTTGATTCATACAAAGCCAATACCGTAAAGCCATTACTCTTGATAATAACCAAACCATAGTAACCAATTTACCATCCATTACCATTACTCTTAAACTGTCCCATTAATATAATCAACATTTTATTAGAAAACACATTATAGCCTTGAAAATTTTTTTTTTTTTGTTTGAACTATGAATCTCTTTATTTCCAATTTTATTTAACCATTTCCCCAGGACCAAGACGGGTGATAATACAATTTCAAATCTAAAAAACTATACCATCGAGATTACCAACCATTTGAATCCACTCAATGTCAATTCACTTACAATTTTCGGATATTAAATTTTCACTAATATTTCAAACACTCACCATTATCTCAATATCAATACTTAAGGAAATTTGTGGTCACACCAATTAATTCGAATTACTTTAGCTCATAACTCTACTTCCTATTAAAATTCCTATGTAACGCATCATAACAATATGTATCGTCCCCATCAGAAAGAAAGCAATTTGATCTCTAAAATCCTCTCATGATTTATGTAAAACTGTTAGGTTCATTACCGTTTAAAATAATAATTACCTATATAATTTGAACAATTTAGCTCACATAAGACACATAATATTACGCCCTCACAGTTTTTCATCCAAAATTAAAAATTCTATATTAATAAAAACAATTTGCTGATAATCTTGGTAAGGTCTATACTGAACAAATTCCACATCCACCGTTCATATTAGATATTACATATGAAAATTCATTAACATCCTTCAACTTCTCGAACCAAGAGGTCTTTAGATAAGAGTATTATTTTTTCACTTTCTCTTAAGTTCTTTCCATGGTGCAAAAACTCAAAAATAGCTTGAAATCTTTCAATTACATCATACTCTTTTTTTTTTCTTCCGTTGACTTTGCTTACTAATTTTATCCTTAGACTAACAATCCATGATATTTCCTATCTGTATCCTCTAAACCAAATATCAACGCCTCAGTTTCGATATAACAGTAAAGGTAACAAAATTTTACTACTCCAAAATTATTTTTAAGTCCTTTCAAATACGTATTACTCAATGCGACGTCATTTCTTACCTTATCAATCCATATACCTTGAAAAAAAAAATACATACCATAAATCTAAACTTACCACGAGCAACTTTAATGTTTAATTCAAAATGGTTACCCCCCCAGATACCTTTTAACCTTTTCATCTATCAACATTAACTCATACCTTGAAGATTGTCATTTCGAATTCATTAGTATCTTAGCTTATTTTGTCGCCTCTTCAACGACCATATCATATATTTTTCTTAAAAAATCAACCGACTTCATTACCAACTTCAAAATCACAAAAAATAAAAACATATAATACAGTCGAGTTGTAAACATCTATCTACACTCTTGTTCCAAGTTATATATCTAATAATCTTAATTCAATTATGATGAACCCATAAAAACTTAAAATATATAGGCCAAAACAGAGAAACCAGGATGTCTTTGAATTTGCTATTATTCACTCTTTTTGAACATACGTCTTGGCCCTACTTATCTGATAAATACCCTTGTCTTGCCTCTCCTGAATGTTATTATAGCCTCTCACTGATTCTTTCTGGTAAGGATCGAGCTAATTTCAATTCTATTGAGTGGTGCCCCCAACACCTCATACAAACTTTCCAAGAAATAAAGCGTTACTAATCAATTTAAAAAAAAAATCAAACACTTAGATACTCAACAAGTCATCATATAATACAAAACTCATTAACAACCATTTTTCTTATCATTACTGTTGCATCTCGTTCAGAATCCATCTCAAAGTGTTATTACATATGGTCCAGGAACTCTTTTTACATCACCAGAAAGTCAAAGCATTTCACACGATTACACTTCTTATTAAATCAGGATACCAATCAAAATCAACTAACTCAATCCTCATGGGAACTCCTTACAAAAATCTTCAATTACCTTAACATAAGTATATCTTGAGACTTTCTTCTAACCCAATTAAGCTTGTCAAGTCTGGATATATATTTATTTCCTTGGACTATATTTTTTTTATAAAATGGAAATCATCGGGCCTATTTAGAAATTTCAGATACACTTCTCAATTTCAACACATTTAATATCGTATCAACGATCCACCACTAAAAAAGTTTCCTTATATTTATAAAAATGCTTAACTGGAAAGTAATCCATAGTAACTAGTTGTTTTCAAGTATATGAATTTAACATCGAATCACTTAATATGAGCAGGTGATGACAACTGTTGTAACTCTTATGTTAGTTAGAGTCATGTTTAAACATTAAGCTGTTTTCATATACCACTAGTACCACATCGTGAACAGTTCGTTACATCACCAAAAGACATAATCTACATACCAAGGATCATATCCAAATAGGGTTACACATTTCTACCTATCTAATAGCTTTTAAATTATTTAAATTAGTGCCAATATCTATCCAAGCTATATGTATTCTTTCGAGGACATGTCGATAACAAAAGTAAAGTAACACCCACATTCCATATATGTAGCCAAGTCCCTATCAGTACCATTGTAATAGTTCATATCATGACTTTCTTTGGCATACACTCAGTCTATGGAACCACAAAAAGAGATTTATAACCTGAATTGATGAAAAACCATCATTCGCTAAGCAACCCATTAATGTTATGACAAATATATCAACGGATTTTTTAACCAAAAGGTTTACACATAGTAAATTATTCTAGGCAACTCTTTTGAAACATTAACTTATAAATTGTCGGAACCACTCCAGATATTGTTTGTTTTATACCACATTAAAGTACGTGGGTGTTACTATTGATTAAAACTAACTTAAACTCAACCCTTTCAAAATTGGATCACATATTCTGTCGTAAATGATATCATGTTCCACCTTAATTACTGATTTAATTAACATCCCAACCAATACACAACACACAAAATTTTATAATGAGGGGGAACTACGGCACGATCATAAAACATAAATGAGAGGGAATGTAGTGAAGCGTAAGAATCAAAAACGGGGATCAAGTACGCACGATAGAGATCCAAGAAGTGAGATTCTCCTAAAAGTCATATAGCCTCTCGAAGATAAGTACAGACGTCTTCGTTACCGATTCCTCGAGACGATATTGAGACTTTCGAATTGTAAACATGGTGAGGACATATGACCTGAGGCTCTGATACCATTTTGTCACGACAAAAAAAACATGGACGTGATGGCCAACTCGTATTAGTCCCACCAAGACAGTCAGCCAAAAAATTATAATAAAATGCGGGAAAAAATTTGTAAAGTTACTTAAAATTTACCCCACAAAAACCTGGTTGTCACGTGTACAAGCCTCTAAAAGTATTACAATTGATTTCAAAAGAAAACTCAGGTTCCAAATATTGAAATTGCTTCTAGAATAGAACAATATTATAATTATGTTGAAGAAGTCTGCTGAGATGGAAACAATGACCACACAAATCTCCAAGAAAGCCCTCGGAAAAGAAAGAGAATGCAAGTCAACCAAAAATCCAAGCTATAAACCTACAATTTTTTTTTGTAAAAGCAAGGGTGAGTACCCAATCCATACGGTTACTCAGCAAAGTAAACAACCTTAAACACAAGCTAAGGGAATGAAATACGGGTACTCCTACCACCCCAACCCAAAAAACTTCCAACAACTACAACCTGCATTAGAATCAACCCAACCCTAACAAACTAACAATTTACATAGCAGTAGCTCAATACCAACAATTAGGGACAAAATTACAATGCCACATAACACTATTCACAAATTACCCAAATCCCTTAACAACAATACATTCAAAAAATTACATATCCGCAATAACAAGGGATCCAATATTGACAATCACAAGTTCAATAGGAAGGCAATCAGAAGATCCAGCAAAAACACGATATCAAGTTCACTAAAATATAATTATGCCCAAAATGCAATGGAATGCAATGTCAAGATAATGATGCATGTTCAAACCTAGTGATACACAGCCGATGTCTCTCAGTCCTGGGACCCATGGGGATATTATCTGTCCATGCATCTGTCACGGGATGCCACAACACGACCCTCAAATTAATAGTAACCATGCGGAGCGCGGCGTAGTTCCCTAGAAATATAGATCCATCGCGGAGCGCGCGATACATACCTCAGAAATGGTACACGTCCTCTTTCTCATTCTTTCTTTAATGCACATAAATTTTGTGCACAACCATGTCTTACAATAATGCAAATGACAGGGTCACACCAACAAAGAGATATGACCATTTTCATAACAAAATACAATTCACAACAACATCAAACAATGATTTCAAGGAAGCTTTCAAATCGCCTCTCATTATCAACATTATCACGCACAAACGATTATCACATTACCTTATTACTCTTTGTTTTAATCATTAGAATTAATCAATGTGGACAAAAATCAAAACCCAAGCACACCAAGTCACGTTTACCTCCCAAGCATATACCACCAAGGAAATACACCCATTCATTTACACTTAACATGAGTTTAGAAATTCCTTGCCTCAAACAATCAAGAATTTTCACACCGAAACTGAGCCCTTCCCTCTTTCGTTGAAACTTCAAATCCAAGCAATCTATAAGTACAGATTCACCATGGAGATTCTAATTAACAACACCATTTACGAATAATCCAATTTTTAACCTTAAGTCAATTAACATGTTCAACTCTTCAATTTCCTCCAAATTTTCAAGTTCTAGGGTTTAGTTCTACTTCCCCCAATATTATAGATTTAATAATATTCCCATCAGACAATATATCAAAAAATTAAATAAATAAATATAAAATATTATATACTTGTGTAAAAGATATTTTATTCATTATACGGATCCATTTATAAAAAAGGGAACTGATATGCTCAAGACTACCAGAACATTAGCAGAACATTAACAGTCTTTAAAAAAAAGTATATTTTCACTGATTACATCATCATTACCCGTTAAATATGTATCACTATGGTCCCAACTACGAAACTAAAGTTTTCACGTAGAGTATCATTTACATCTATGCAATTAAAATATATTATTAAGAAAAAAATTCATGAGCAAATAACTCAGTAATGGGTTAAGTATGACCCGCTAACCTATGCACTGCTTCAAAAAACATATTAAAAATCCTAAAATTGGGGACCACTAATTTTATTATTAAATAATTATTTAAATATAATATGGTGCCATTAGTTTTTGGCAGAAGAAAACCTTTCCAACCACAATACATTAAAGGGACTTTTTTTCCTTAAATGATAATTATACTGCCTATACAGTAATTTACTATGTCGAGGTTTACCTGAAGCACCAGATATATTTTTTTCGGCAATGCAAATTTCTCCTTTCTTCTCCGCGTCAGTAAAGTTCCTCTCTCTCAATTGTGGAATAAAATATAAAACCTATATAAATAAACTTATTTTAACTATTTGGGCTAAGGGAGGCGTATAGGGTCTTAAATGAGTTTCATTTCATGGCCCCTTATTATCAATTAACCTTAAATAAATATTTCAATCCAATTTTTATTAATAACTACGATTATGAAGAGCTTTACAAATTTTCATCAACTTCACAGACATATCAATAATATGTGGAGACAACTATGCAAGAGGGGGGAAACTATTATTTTATAAAAATTCTAAAAATTAAATTTCGAGTCATTACACATGAATCGTTAATGTAAGAAAATTTGGGAGGAAAAAATAGATGTTTAGAGATAGGCGCGGTCTCTTTCTCTTTTACTTTTGTTTTTTTTAGTCAGTTTTTCCAAAGTCAGTATTAGCAATTAAAACTGCTGTAAGATTGAAAACAATAACTACCGATTGTGACATCAATTTGGACTTATTTGATTTATTATTTTTAATATAAAAATCACTACACTACCCATATATTTGCTTAAATTGCTGCTGATAGAATTTAAAGGTCCTTAAAGTTGTGCTATTGCGAGTTAACAACAAGGAAAAGAGTCCCTCGTTAACGAAGAGAGCTAATTTATGGAGTCATTCCTCTGTTTTATGTTCATCCTTGTTCTCTCTGTGGTATGTTATGATGAAAAAAAAATGCTAAATAAAATCGTATTTTGAAATATTATATATATATTTTAATTAATCTTGTTCACATGATGGTTTTGGTTTTGGTAAAGTAAGTTTGCATCATATATCAAATCAAATTATATTAATTTGGATTGGTGTAAAATTTGTCTCTCTTTCTTTTTTAAAAAAAGTAAATGAGAACAAAATATTAGTAAAAGATGCTTAATAATGACATAATTGGAAATTAAGAGTTCATTTGATTCTAATTAACATTATAGGACTTGATTTTAAATTTTAAGCAAAATAGAGGCATAATTGAAAATTAAGAGTTGATTGCATAAATATAATTTAAAAATTATAATTATATACATAGTTATTAACTTTTAGATCGTGAATTAGGTATTTACTTTTATTAGAATTGAATATTTGTTTCTTTAGTTTGATGTGAATTTTTATTTGGATGATGTTCTGAATTCATTTATTTTACAATTAAGTATTTATTTATGAATTTTAAAATTAATTATTTTTATTATTTAATTTAAATATCATAATTATCTTAAATATAACAACTAAATTATTAGTTTTTGCTTAATACATTCATGGTAAAAGAAAATATTATATTTCTTAGAAATAATTAAACATTTGAGCAATAAATGTGATTAATTTTTTTAAAAAAAATATACACGGTAAGAAATTTTCATTAATTTAATATTCCTTAGAAATGATTAAATATTTGGGGTAAGAGTAGTGTTTTTTTTCCTGTAGGAAGGAAAGATGAGAGAGAGAAGGGAGAGAATGAAGGAATCCTTATTTAAGGGGGTGACCATATAAAACATCCCCTTACAGACATAGTATAAATCAGCAAGAACAAGACATACTTTCAACAAATACTAAGGGGGTCAGGGGGTGGGGGAAAGTGATGGATAGGTAAACGCCTTTCTATGAAATGCAGATGGTTATCCAAATAAATAAACATTTAATGGGATGCGGTTTATGTTTTTCCTTTATTCTTACTGTTACTTTTTAATTTATTGTGATTGATTTTTAAAATCTATTATGATTAATATGAAATGAAGTATATTTGTTTTGATCAATTTATATTTGTCTTTGATGATAGATGAATTGATACGAGATATTTAAGATGAGAGTATTAGTGTATGCTATTTGTGGATACAAAGAACTAATTAATAAGATGCACAATTGATATAATTGTAAACTAGAGATATGACGATAATTTTTGGATATTAAAAGTTTAAGTTTGAGTAAGATCATCCATAATATATGGAGTACAAATTCAATAAGGCGATGATATATGTAGTGTAAATTAGTGAGGCAATGCATGAAGACCTTCGGTACAATGAAAAAGTTGATTGTTATTTTTTTATTGGAAAGTTTGAACATTGTAAAGTCAATTGTTATGTTTGATTGGAAAGTTTGTAAATTGAGTACGGTTGTAGGAGCCACTAGAAAAATTTGGATTTGACATGAGAGATAAGTACCTCACTTGTTTGAGGATTTCAATTAATACCTCCCTTAATGATTAACTCACCTTTATATTGATCAATTTGACGATGAATAATAGATAAGTGAAATATCTATTGAACGACATTTTTCTCATTAAGGGCAAGTTACTTTTAAAAGGGAAATCGAGGACAAAAACATTTTTGAAAGTAAGCGATGGATGGAAAATTTTCAGGTTAGGCTATGTTTGGACGAAAATATGAGCAAGGATATGGTCTAGAAAATTTAGGCTAAGTTTGAGGGGGCAAAACATCTAAGTAGAATTGTTTTCTTGTTCTAATGACGTTTTAAGGAAGTCCATAGGATTTCCTTGAATCGAATTTAGTGTGAGTAGAACTCTGATCAATATCGAATAGAAAAATCGTTAAAGATTTTTTAAAGTGTGCGAAAATGGACAATAGGAGAATTTCGGAAGTTTTCTAATTTTGCGCTCGCTGTACGAAGGATGAAATTAATTCTCTCGATAGGAAGTATTTTCTCTGAGCAATACGTTTTATAGTAAGATTAGACATTATAATCAGGTTAAGTACTTGTAAAAGTAGAAAGTTCTCTGTCATTCTTACGCAAAGAATGCCTTGGTGAAGTGCAGAGGAGATCTAGGGGGAATATTTTTTTTTCTAGTTTTTCATCATTAGTTTTGCAATACTTACGTCCCATAAGCATTCAACTGTAAACACTCGGGCTTCTTATCTAACATTCTTACACAATTAAATGTGTTAAATTTTCTAGTTAACATTGTTTGACCCTATCATAATATTGAATAAATGAAATGATACTTAATACTTTTGTAATTATAGGAAATAAGAAGATTGAGTAAACTCCGATAACAATTATAGTATCACATCTTCGTTATTTGTAACAGTGTTTAGAATTATTATGCGTAATAAAAAAAAATACATAACCAAAATTTTTTACCTTTTTCATTTATCGTTGCCTTCAAGTTTTTCATGTCGTTATTTAGCCATTTGACAAGTAATTTTATTTTTTTTACTTAGTGATGAGTGATGTTTTTTTACTATAATACTAGAAAGCTTATTGATTTATTTTTTTTTTTTCCCCTTTTTTTCCTGTTAGGGGTAAATTGTATGTATTATATAATAATAAATATATTCTAAGAATAATTTTTGTTGTATTATATAAAGTAAGATATAGATTATATCTAGTTGTATAATCATTTATACATTTTTTTATTTTCATGTAAAAGATTTTTTGAAAAACAAAACAGAAAAACTCGTGTAGGAAATAAGACCAGAAAACGTGTTATATTTCAAACTTCATCGAATATATAACATGGAAATCATCAAAAGAAAAGTTGTGAAGTGTAGTTAGAAGGGGCCGCGCGAACGCAGGCCCCCATAGAAACAAATTATGATGTAGGTTCAACCACTTGGGCCGACCTTAGGCAGGTACACCTCCAAAGTACAATGGAGGTCACAAGCCTAGGCCATGGGTCTTATTGATCGTCCATTGACCCCGTCCAAGTAAGTATGTTTTCTAGTAAGCTCAGCTTACTATTAATATTATTGTTTTTGCTCCAATTTTCTCTTAGATGCTAATGTGGAGAATAACTCAAAATGTCATTTACTCTCATATAACTTTCTTTTTGGAAATAAGAAAAGAAAATTAAGGTAGCCTATATCCAAACATTGAAATGTAATAAACATGCTCATATTCAAAATCCAACCAAAGAATCAAAAACAAACAAGAAACATCAAAATCAAGCTCTGAAACAACAACTATCTAGAGAACAATTGAAATAAATTTATCCTTATGCCTTAGCTCAAACATGCAATGATCCAGACACTCGAAATAAACATTTATATGAACTTCAATGATAATCAACACTTTTTTAAAGGTTCTTCACATATCTAATAAAAAATATTGTTGTTCAATGGGTAACAATAGCTAGACAAGTACCTTGCTGAAAGAACATCAAAAGAAAAAATATTAGTACTATCAAAATTTCTCTTTGTCCCACATCGGCAAAACACACCTTTGGCTATTAGGTGAAGAAACTAAGTAAAATGGGCACGACTTTAGTTGAACACAGTTTGTTCAATATGCTCATATTAGTATCCTCGATTTCTAATGAGACATTTCGGGAGAATCTAAAGATACTCCATAAAATTTTATACTATGGAGTATAAAATTTCCTATCGTCTTTTGAGCTTCTTTTCAAACTTTTTTTAGTATTTTTCATCGGATGTCCATCTGTCCCGTATCCAGATTCGGAGGAAGCCACTTGTCAAAAATTTGTTCATATTTAGGTTCGTATTCAATATCTTTGTTACTTTTTATATTCAGGCTTGAACTCGATATTTATTATTCAGGAAGAAGTAAAATATAAAAGTATTACAGTTGAAATTTGAGCTGATCAACAAAAATAGTTTTAGGCATAATACATATATTGGACCCTAACTTGGCTTAAAATTTTAACTTTGACCTCCAACTTTCATAATGCACAAAAAGACACCTTAACTATCAAACTTTTAAATAAATAAACACATGAATCCTACATGACACAATACACGTAGGACACCACGTAGAACAAAAAATAATGTGTAGGATGACATGTAGGACATGTGTGTCAATTTGTTCAACTTTATACAAGTTTAAGTATCTATTTGTGCACACCCAAAGTTGAAGGGCATAAATGTGATTCGAAGCCAAGTTAAAGGGCATATTTATGTATTATTACCATAGTTTTATTGCAATTTGTAATATTATTTTGAAGTCTAAGTTGTTATTTATTGAAAAATATATGATTTTTTACTTAGGTATATAATATATATATATATATAACTAAGTAAAAGATCATATATTTTTCAATAAATAACAACTTAGACTTCAAAATAATATTACAAATTGCAATAAAACTATGGTAATAATACATAAATATATGATTTTTTACTTAGTTATATATGTATATATATATATAAAAAGAGAGAGAGGGAGAGAGAGAGTCACGCTTCGAGCTTACACCATGAACGTGTTTGGCACTCGAGACCCATTATTCTCAAACGAACCTTTGTCCTGGTTCATGTCTAAGTGGAAGACTTATTCAACATAAGATAAACTCAAATATAACGCTTTAATTCAAGTGTCTCAAACGTATAACTCAGAATCTAATAGAATATTCAACTAGCCGTAAATAGGAAACTTAAATCTTTAAAATTGGAAAAACTACAGAAAATGGCTAACTATATCTCATATTAAAATAATATAGCTATAGTATACTTTATTTATATTTTATGGTTATAATTAATTAATAAGTAACAATTAAAATTTAACAGGCCTAAAATTATTTTATACAATTTCGCACGGGTTAATATTTTTTTCCCTCTTTCACACTTCTCTTTCCTACTCCCATTTTTTCAGGTTTTATTCAATTATCAACCAAGTCCAAAATATTTAATCATCAAATCAACAAGACATCACTCTAAATAAAACTCACTTCTTCAAAGTATCCACAAAATAAGTCTCTTCGGTCATCGGATCCTTGCAATTAGCAATATAACTTGATTTTCAAGTTTAACATTTGTTTTTCGATTATACAGGTTTCTAGGTGTCTACTATATTGAGATATAAATAGGATTGTGTATATCTAGAATGCTTGGGTTTCCTTATATAAATAATGTAAACAAGCTCTTGATATTCAATGAGATTATCAAAAACACTCTCATGGAATCTTGCGAAAAAAATCCAATGTTTTATCTTGAAATTTAGTTGATCAGTAGTCTTCACTTTAGAATTATTTAACCTGAGTATATGACAAGGCCCATATTATCTAATTAGGCTTTCAATTATGTATGCGTATTTGTGGATGCTTTCTCTCATTTTACTTGGCTCTATCCGATGAAATTTAAGTGTGAGGTTTTCACCGTACTTCTGTGCTTATCAAAAAATTGGTTTTGGAAATTGAAAATCTTTTTATGTAAAACAAACACTTTTAACAGTACGGCAACAACAAATTTGATGATAAATCCATGATTTTACATTTTTCTAACTCAAACATTGCCTTTTGAAAATCATGTCCAAGCACTCCGCAACAGAATGACATTGCTGAACGAAACCATAAGCACATAATTGAAATTGTGCGAACTAACCTCACAGAGTCAAAACTTCCTTCTCAATTTTGGATTGATATTGCCTTCTATGCTGTTTACACTATTAGTCGCGCGCCTTACTATATTTTAATAGAATTTCTCCCTATGAAGAGCTTTTTGGGAAACCTCCAGATTATACATTTCTCAACGTGTTTGTATGTGAGTGTTTCTAAAATATCATTCGTTGTTGTGTCTTCATAAACATTCCCCTCACTCAATCCTATGTGTGTTTTTAAGAGATGTTCCTAATCAAAAAGGGTATCATTGTCTAGATCATAAAACTAGTCATGTTTATATTAGTCGACATGTGCTCTTTGATGAATTAAGATTTTCATATTTACGTTCGTAACCCAAATTGACACACCAATTCCTCTCCATCTGCTTCTTTCGACCTGCCTCTTGTCATGTTACCGTACATTTTACCGATATTAATCACCCTCTTCATCTCCGTGTCAATATTATCCTGCAAACTCTTCAAACTTCAGTTGTCTCGTCTATATGTGACAATAATTGGAATGAATCAAATTTTAGTGTTCCTCATACTCCTTGTATTGTTCCTCATACTCCTTCCAGTGCTCCTATTTCATCCTCTAGTGTCCTCATACTTCATCCCCCTTGGCTACTCCTTCGACTAGTGTACCGCCTTTGAGTAGCAATTTGAGCACATCTCCCTCTCTTCTCAATCATCTAATGCAAACTCATTTGAAATCTAGAATCACTAAGCCTCGTCAATTGCTTTTCTTAAATAGAACTCATAAAATTGAACCAACTTGTTTATCCCAGTCTGCCAAAAATCTGAAATGGCAGCAAGCAATGGCTGATGAATTCATTGCACTTTTAGAATATAAAACATGGTTGCTCGTTCCTTACAACATTAACATGAACTTTGTTGGTTGTAAATGGGTGTATTGTATCAAATATAATTTAGATGGGTCTGTTGAGCATTACAAAGCTCGCCTTGTCACACAAGGTTTTCACCAACAACCAGGCATTAATTATCATGAGACTTTTACTCCTCTTGTTCGGGCAAACTACGGGTGCATATTTTCTTTGTCTTGTAGTTCCTTTGGTGTTCAATTCAAAATTTGTGTTTTAAATGCTTTTATCAAAGTATTTCTCTAATTGAGGAAAGTCTTCATGCAACAACCTGGTTTGATTATCAGATTTCCACATCATGTTTGTAAATTAACTAAGGCCAGTTATGTTCTAAAGCAAGCACCACGTGCTTGGTTTCATCGCATTAGTACATTTCTTCTCACCCAAGGTTTAGTTTGTAGTAAAATGATCTGTCTATGTTTGTTCATCGATCTTCTTTAGGTATTCTTATCTTATTATTGTATGTTGATGATATTATTCTCACTGGTATTATGATTTTCTTGTTCAATTCATAGATAACTTCTCATCAGTTGCAAATAAAAGATTTAGGTGTAAATTCATTATTTCTTGGGGCGTGTTCAGTTTCCGCAAAAAAAAACCTCACATGGTCTTCATTTGTATCAACAAAAAACATTCGTTGGATTGTACTTATTAAGGTTTCGTATTCATACATTGCAATCATGTTCGTACTCCCCTATTGCATTATCGAAATTGTATCAGTCTGAGGATGGTACCTCACTTGCGGACCCCAAGGTGAGTGTATAGAGGCATGTTTGGTGTTGCTGCACTTCAAATACTTGACAATTACTTGTTCCTAGTATTGCTATGTAGTTAATATTGTTTCTCAATTTATGAATGATCCACGACTACATGCTTGCACTGTGTCAAGCGTATTTTTAGATATTTGCAGGGTACACCCACATATGGTTTGTTTCTGCGTTCCTCTTCATCCAATTCTATTTTCACGGCCTAGTCTAATGTTGCTTGGGTATGGTGGTTGTCATGGTACTCGCTGATCTACGACGGGCTATGCACTGTTCCTGATGCTCAAATATCATATCTTGGCGTGCAAAGAAACAACCAACTATTTCTAAGTCTCTATAGAGTTGAATTCCAGAGAATTTCTTAGACGTGGGGGGACACCAAATGGGGACCGCGGCAGGAGGGAAAGGCAAGGGCGAGGCGCGGAGATGGCCAAAGACGGGAGAGGACGACGGGAAGAAAAGGCAAATGAGAGGGGAAAGAGAGGGGGAAAGAGGGGGAAACAGAGAGGGAAGGGGTAAGTAAGACTATATGTATATGAATATATATATATATAATATAATATATATATATATATATATATATATATAAGATATATATATATGACTTTGTATATGTAGCGTTTTATTTTATGAAATATGTTACAAAATCATATCAAAAGTGAATATAATTTGTAGCAAGTAATTCAGTGAATTAGTTTTGTGTCTTAAAGTGTGTTTATAATTTTTAAAATTATTTAGTTTATGATTAGGTTAATGATTCATTCGTTAAGTTTAAGAAGCTCATAAAATTAATTGTGCTTTGAACTCGCTGATTAAATTTGGCCGAATTGAACTAAATTAAGCTCAATTTTGGTTATATTCTAAGTTCAATTTTCTTATAAGCTTATAATCCTTGGCTAAATCACTATTCTAAAGTCTAAACCAATTTCTTTACCATTAAAAAAGACCCAAGTTTTGGCCTTACTAGTAGTTTAAGCCGCCCCCACGCCCAATCTCGCTACATTTCCATTCCAAACGCCCGCCCTACCATAGCATAAAAACAAATATACAACAGAGCCAAACGATCCCGACCCCATTTCCCCTTTTTAACCCATTATTGTACTCTTCTCCCTCACGCGAACTCACTCTTTCTTCCCAGAAAGAAGACACAGAAACGTCGCCTACGCGCATCCATCCCTCTTCTTTATTCATCTCCAAACTAATTCAACCCAACGACGCTGAGTACCGTGGTTTCACGGTATTTTTAATACTTTTGCTTCTTAGGTTTAGGTGTCCAAAGATTTTTTGTTATTTAATTTTATATGTAAGTTCTCTTTATTTTGAGGGAATCTGTCTAAAAGATGAATTTTGAAGGTTTTAAGAAGGAAAGCAGAAAAAAATACCACGTACGAAGAGCTTGTTGTGGACGGCGTTATGCCGGCGGTCGTAGTGGCATTCGTAGTATAACTTTTGAAGAGAAGATGGGGGGGGGAAGTCTGACCAAGTGTAGGGTACGAAGGCGTGACGGGACCGT
This sequence comes from Solanum habrochaites, assembly GCA_027704765.1. Taxonomy (NCBI): domain Eukaryota; kingdom Viridiplantae; phylum Streptophyta; class Magnoliopsida; order Solanales; family Solanaceae; genus Solanum; species Solanum habrochaites. The sequence goes on along the minus strand of JAKWJA010000523.1, from coordinate 48,672 downwards.
TTGTAGCATGACGGTCAGTCTGCGGTACGTAATGAAGATGAGAGATAGTTTCCCCAGTATCTAAATTCCAAGAGTTCAAGTTTTAGGAACGGGACACCCCCAACGGACCGTTATGCCTGCGTGTGCTTGGTGTGTTGAGTGTGACGATCCCGTATACTGCCGTCCGCTGGTAATGAAGAGAAAGCACAGAATAAATTCATCAGTATGGACGACGAGTCAATGATGGCCCGTGGGCGTAACCACGACGATCAGTTGCGAGGTCCGTCGACCCAGCCGCGTTTTCACTTATTTCCAGCAAAATAACGTCCTTATTTAATTAGGTTTTTCTATATATAGATATAGTTCAAAAAACCGTTTTTGAGGGTTAGACTCTTGGTTATTTGAGCTTCATTTGTGGGGATTAGACTGGTGATTATATTACACTGTTGGAGAATGTCCCGACCCAAAAATCACGAGGTCGATCGAACTGGCACATAGTTCCCAACCAATAGAGTAAGTCAACCAACATATTTTAAACAAACTTAACTAACTAATAAGTTAAAGACAACATTTGTCAAATCTCCAAGCCTGAGTTCTTACAGTACGAAGGGAAAACTGAAAAAAATAAATACACAAGAATTGGTCTCATAAGTAAAAGACCTTAGAGGACTACGATTGCAAATCTGAAAAATAAAATGACAAATTAACACAAGGGATATATGTCTGAATACCTGAATAACAGAATACGTAAAAGATAGAGGCGAGGTGTGGGCCACGGACAGGCCAAAGAAGCTCACCACAACTCCAAGGACACTGCCAAACTCTGAATCAAACTGCTCCTCAGATGTTGGCTCCTACTCGGAATCGAATCTTGCACCACAAAGAGTGCAACAAGTGTAGTATGTGAGTACGAAACAACGTATACTCAGTATGTCTCATGACCGACAACGGGAAGAAGTCGGTGAAGGGAGTTTTGATATAAAACAAAATTCTTAAATTATATAAGGTATATAATATATTACACTCACTATCTAAGTCATCAATTATAAGGTAATCAAACTCAAGTCATTCAAAACACCAAACAAAACACAATAATCATCAAAAATAAATGGATGTGATGAAATGCCCTGTAATATGATACCATGTAATGAATCGTTTCAGAGATGCCCCGTACTCACTAAACCGTTATATACATGATACTCCCTCGGAAATAGCATCGAGAGCTCCTTGAACCATGGGGGACTCGCTGGGCGTCCATATACCGACAAGGACGATCTCTAATGTCTGCCGACGATCTCAATGCACGTATCATAATATTCAAAAATTTTGCAAGGACAGGTATCACGTGCCCAAATTCCAATCCTTTTAACATCTCCTACCCAGCACGGACGTCTCCACGTGCCAAACTATACTCAGTCTCCATGCTCTCTGAATGTGCACCATATGATTATCATATAGGGATGTGAATAGCCCACAATCAATCAATATGAACATAATACATAACCAACCTCCATTATCACAACTTCGGTTGAAATAAATAAAAACACAATCACACAAGGAATTCAAGCAATTAATAATATTCAGCTAACTGGCCAATGCTTGCATCTCAAAGTACAATCACATTCTATAATAGAAATTGTTCCATTTGTGATAAAACACTAATACTGTACCAATGCCCAGTCACACGCTGGAAGAAAGACACCCATCTTTTCCACCTTACCCCTTATGTCTAATTTCATTTTAGTCCTTTAATCGCAGGGAACAAACGTCCTTCACAAGTCTAAAAGTCTTAACATACCTTAGATGCCGAACTCGTGCCCCCCGAAAATTTTAAGGATTTTCTTTTCTTTTCGCAATTGTTTGACAAGTTCCCCAATCTACCAATTATGCAATATTCGTAAGTAAGAAATTTTTTGTAGACATTCAAAATGTCTATCATAGATGCCAAAACTCACTCATATTTCCATCCAAACTCCAAATCTTTATATATAGTGGTATGCCAATTTTTCATACTTGCTAAATTTCAAGCCAAGAACTTAACTCTAACCTCTTCAAATGGACTAAACTTCAATGTTAGATCATATAAAATAACACCTAATAATTAATCACCTATTTAAATATAACAAAAACTAAATTTATAATGTTATAATAATAAGAAAATAAGCAAAGGTAATAACCAATACGAAGAACTAACTTAGAGAACCTAAATTCTCAGGCTTCCTATATACCTGCCTCAATATGACCTCCTAACTTCTTCCTTTTTTTTTGGTCCTAAAACCCCATTAACTACAGCAACTACAATTCCATATATACACAGTAAAAGATTTCCAGCAACTAAGAAAACGACAACAAACCTTTCTACTACTACTACTTTTCAATTTCCTAGCATCTGCTTTCCAATGATTTGATACATACTACTACCAACCTATTGTAATTGCCTTAATTTTAAAAAAAAAATTATTTATCAGTTTAATTAATAAAGTGTCCCCTCCCAAATCCAGAAAACGACACTACTTCTGCCAACTAATCTTTCATAACCCCATACTGATATAATTAACACAACGATCATACATTCATTATTACCCATGTAAAAATCAAGAAAAATTCTCAAATTGCTTCTTACCCACAAATTTTCGTTCGACCCCTCACGTTTTTCCATTCACGCCGCACACTGATAGTTTCTTACCCTTACTCCTTTTTTTTTTCTTCTAATATTAATTAAGTATTAAAAGTGGTTAAGCGCACTAACTTAATTTAATTATATGGGTCAAGTATAAAAAGGATATAATAAAGCAATTTGAGTATGACCTACAACTATTAATCTATATCTAATCTTCACAAAAAATTTTTATTCAAACTAAATACTCTTAGTATTCGAATAGGTTAAGAAATTACCCCTATAAATTTTCAAAACGTGTCGGAATAGTCTAGTTACTCAAAACGACCTCACCCATAGCGAGGTCCGTTACATAACCCCTACCACTTCAAACAACGTTAGGGCCTCGAACGGAAAAACAAGAAAAAGAAAAGAGCTACATGAAGTCAAAAATATGAGGAATTACTATTCATGTCTGCGTTGTCTTCCATGTAGCTACTCGTGGACGATGCTTCACTGAACCTTTACTGAAGCAATCCTTCTTTGGACCTTAGCTTTCCAAATTGACTATCCAAAATGGTGATCGTCTCTCCTCAAAAGTCAAATTCTGATCAAGTAAAACTTGAATCTCATTGCAATCACGTGCATCACCATCTAATGATACCTCTTAAGTCATGAAATCTGAAATACGGATGGACACTGACAAACCAATGTCGGCAAGCCAAGACTGATATGGTCACATCCACCAATACGCTCCACACCTCGAAAGGACCAAGGTACCTTGGACTAAACTGCCCCTTCTTTACAAATATCCTCAACACCTATGGTGAAACCTTAAGTAGAACACCTCTCTCCAAACCATAAACTCACAATCACGAACCTTTCTATCTGCGTAAACTCTTTGCCTGCTCTGTGTTAGGAGCTATGAGAAGTCTCATCTTGGATCAACTTACCTTGTCAAGGACTCCATCAACAAATCTGTACCCCATGGTCTAAACCTCAAAGCATCAAACAAGCCAATGCGAGATCGACATTCCTCCAAAGTAGACCTCAAAAGGTTGCAATCCCAAATAATCGAGTGATAACTATATGAAGCAAACTCACACTAGAGGCAAGACTGGTCCCACCTGACCACCAAAGTCAATCACAGATGCCCGACAACAATCCTGAGAACCTGAATAGTCCGCTTCAGAGACCATCAGTCATGAGGGTGAAATGCTGTGTCTAAGATGCCACCGAGTGCCCAACTCTTCTGCATAGGATGCGCCAGAAGAAATGGAATGTAAATTGAGGGGCACGATCTGAATAAGAGAAATAGGAACCCAATGCCAACGGAACTATCTCTCGATATAGATTTGCCTACAATTCTCTGAAGTATAGGTCGTTCTGAACTGGTACAAAGTGATTTGCAGGCACTTAGTAAGAGTCGATCACAAGGGACCCCCATATAGCCTAAAACTTACCAAAGTACATTGGCCCAATCCTAACACAAGTCCATGAAATCGCTCCCAATTCCACTCGGGTAGGAATCCTTGTGTCACCATATAGGCTTGTGGTGTTTTGCTTCAACTTCACTGCTGACAATTCAGGACACTGCGATTAAAAACAAATCTACTCATGTACCTATTCATATACCACCAATAATGTTTCTTCAAGTCACGATTAAATCTTAGTAGCCCCGAACATAGAGTACCTCGAAACTATGAGCTCCTCCATATAAATCTGGTCAAATCACCTGTACGGGAAAAAACATATACGACCACTTAATCCTCAAACTCACCACCTCACGATAAAGCGAATGCAGCCTTGGCTTCTCTTTAAAACCTTGTCCCTAATCTTACATAAATCACCATCACAAACTGTTAAGCTCGAATCCGGCTCCAACAAGATTACCTAGCCTCCAATATTAAGCTACAATCCTAACATATTCTGAAATATCAAGTTCACAAAGCGATTGGCCTAGGAGATTGGACATCCCTAACTAGGGGATGCTCGCCAACATGTGGCTAACATGGCTAGGTACCCATTACTACTGCGCTTCCGACTCAAGGCATATGCACAAAATTTGCTTGCCGGGGTGATAAAGAATAGTCATATCGTAGCTCTTTGAGCAACTCCAACAATCTCCTACTGCCTCAAATTTAGATGCCTCTGATGCAATATATACTGCGGACTACGATGAGCCGTTGAACACCTCACAATGCACCCATAAAGATAGATGCCTCCAAAATCTTTTAATGCAAAACACCACAGCCGCCAACTCTAAATCATGAATAGGGTAGTAGTTCTTCTCATGAACCTTTAACTGCCGAAGCATAAGCATCCACCCTCCCTTCTGCATCAACACACAACCAATCCAACCCGAGCAAGAGAGAGAAGCAGCACAATATTACGACAAAAACCCTCTCCCCTCCACGGGTAGGGCCAAACGGAGCAGTAGTCAATAAAGTCTTGAGCTTTTGGAAACTAACCTCCATTAGTTAAGCCACTGAAAAGTACCTCCTGTCTGTGTCAATCTAGTTAATGGGATCATGGATGAGAAAAACCCTCAACAAAAACCATCGATAATAAACATGCAAGCCAGAAAGGAAACTCCGAATCTCAGTAACTAAGTGGTCTGACCCAATCTCTAACCGCCCCCAATCTCTTAGGATCCACCATGATACCTCCTTGGACACTACATATCCAAGAATTGCTACCGAACTAAGCCAAAACTCACACTTTGAAAACTGTGCATAAAGATTCTTCTCCTTTAGAATCCCAAGAAACAATACTCAAATGATCTCATGTTCATCCTATAGGGCGTGAGTATATCAAATATTAATTATGAAGACATAACAAAGGCATCTCAAATACAGTATGAAAACCACTCCATTAACAGTCCATAAAAGTTGCTGGCTGGGGCATTAGTAGTCCGAAAAAGATATCACCAAAAACTCGTTAATGACCATCCACGTGTTCGAAAAGGCCGTTCTTAGGGATATCCTTCCGCCCTAACCTTCCGCTGATGAAGATGACAAGCCAGGATCTAAAGTCAACTTTGGAGATATTGACAATCAACCTGCAAGATCAAAATAAATCATCAATAACGAGGGTATCGGATAATGATTTTGATGGTTACCTTTGTTAATGCAGATAGTCCAACAATTACGATGATCCATCTTTATTCTTCACAAATAACACTGGAGACCCCAAGGAGATAAACTTGGTCCTAATAAAACCTTTGCTCAACAAAATCCTTGCAACCACTCCTTAACTCTTTTGAATTCAGTAGGTGCATACGATAAGGAGGAATGGAAATAGGCCGAGTGCCTGGCTCCCACATCAATACAAAAAATATCAAATCTCACAGGTGGAAAAGACCTGGAAAACACGGTCGGGATGGAAAATACTTCTGATGAAAAATTCAGTCGCACATGGAATTAGAATAAGCATAGAAGTTTCTTTCAATACTGTTTCTCGATGTGGGTCCAAGTGACGACAACCAAACACCTTCGTCGTACCAACTGACGAGCCATTAAAGTAATGTATATCACCCCTAGAGGAGACTAAGAGGTAACTCTCAATTCTACTATAGGAATTCAAAGGCATAGTAAAGTGATGGGCTTGGCTATGACAATTTAAAATTGCAGGGTAGAAGGGATAACCAATCCATACCCAAGAAAACATCAAAAATCTATCATAATAAGGCCTTAAAAAATCTGCATGAGTGTCATACCCATCAAAGTAACGTTACATAAACGATACCACTGATCTACAACTACAGAATCCCTGACAGGAATAGAAACAACGTAGACGGCAAAGCACGAGATCGCACAAAATATATCAGAGAATAGGAGCAAAATATGGTGGACACATAAGAATAAGTAGAGCCTGGATCTCAAATATAATGTATAGTAGCGGATGGTCGATGACAACCCGGAAATAATAACTGTGATAACACGCATCTGAGGCTTAAGCCTCTTGCCCTACCAGAAAGCATAACGTGAGAACGGACACTCCAATCAGAACTGTGAACCTCCACGACCCATCCACCATCGACTAGAAGAGAACCACTCTCCCTGAATGAGAACCACCTCGACATTTGTGCACCACCCCTAGATGGAGGTTGTGCAACCCTTGAAGTCGAAAACCTGAGAACCCTGTGATGAAGCCACAAGTCTGGGTCTAGGGCAGTCTCCAGCAAAGTGTCCCATATCACCAAACTCAAAGCAACCCCACAGAGACGAAGGCTTGATGAGAGGAACTTGAATGACCAGAATGCCCTCATGTAACTAAAGGTCTAGAAGATTAACCCTGCGAAGTATTGGACCGAGATCGAAGAGATTATGCCCAGCGTACCAGCCTCAGATCCCTGGCGTTATAGCAGCATGAATGGGTATGCATGGACAGAGAGGGTGATACTCTGCCCAAGTAGGACCCCGACTCCTAGGCGGAAGAACCACATAATCACCTGAATAACGAGTCTCTTGCCCTCTCGCTCTCAAATCCCCACGACCCGAAGGTCATTTCGTTATCCAACTCCTAGCAGAATCTTACAACTTTTGGAATGGAACACCAGAAACAGCAACACTGAGAAACTTCCTAGACGGACGACACAGAATAATCAGCCCTTAACAACCTTCCAATATCTCAGCCTTCGGTGGGACGTAGAGTTATCATCGAAGGCATGCCTAGCCAAGGCATGAAAATTTACCCTCATACATCTAGCAAACTGACATACACCTTTTGCTACAAACCATCAACTCGGCCCCTCTTGCGCTCCCTCTCAATGTGTGGAAACAAATTTGGATACGAAACACTGGAGTCAAATGAGGTCCAGGATAGTGGATGGGATCAGCTGGCCTAACTTACTAAATAATAAGGCGACTCACCACTGCCTAGCAGTAGCCAGTCATCTTGAAACTGTATGTGTAGTCAACTCCATGAGAAGCACTAATCCAAGATTATGCAGATTCTCTCCATACAAACTACTATAAACTTCTATGCATCATCAGCTAAGTCCCCAGTATAAGTCGGAGGATTCTGAGTCTTGAACCTCCCCAAAACATCTTTGTCATAAATAGTCATAGAAGGCAGGTTCAATCAAAATTGGGAGTTCATATCGGAAACTACCATACTATCAAAACGGAGGAGCTTACATCGGCAGCTGGCTGAGTCCTGGGAGGCTGAGAATCTGGAGCAACTATCGGATTCTGGCGTTGACCTACAACACGGTGGTCTGTGAGACATCCCAGAAAAGTCAGTGCAGGCAAACGCTCTGGCCTGGGCCATCCCCTCCTAGGATGGCCTAACATACGAGCCAAGGTTATTTAGACGCAATGGGAGGACAATTAGTATGGTTGGAGCCTGAGATGGCCCCATTCCCCTCGACAGATCTCGCACTCCCCAGGAAGAACCTCTGGCATCAGGAGTGTACGGTTCATACACGACCTGGTACGGTGTGTGCATATGTTTACTTTGAACATCCGTAGGTGACATTGCAAACACGTGCCCCCTACCACTAGACTCGAGGTCGTCTACTCCTCTAGCCTCCGGGACGTGTAGTTCCCAGAAAGCAGGCGCAGAAAAGGATCCTCCCCATGACCACCACTTGACGATGTAGATCCTCGCCATTAAGAGAGACTGACGATACGCTAAGATTTAGATTTTACAAGGTCAGTGTGCTACGATAATGAAGAAAGAACAAAATATTTTCCTACAAATGTCCTATAGCCTCTCGAAGGGGGATATTTTTAAAGGTATGGAGTTTCATAACGACCGCAAGACTCTACTAGACATGCTCTTGTACTCTTTAGTAGACCGATTGAACCTAGGCTCTAATACAAAAATATTTGAACGACCCAAAATCACGTGTGTTGATGGCACTATGTTCCCAACCAATAGGTAAGTAACCAACATATTTTAACAAACTTAACTAACTAATAAGTGAAAAAAAAACACCAATTGTCAAATCCTCCAACACTGACGTTCTTACAAGTACGAAGGCGGTAAAAAACTGAAGAAAATAATACCCAAATAAATTGGTGTGTCATAAGTACAAGAGCTTCAGACTATTGATGCAAATATGAATACTTAGGAATATTTGTGAACTAATATCTGAACAAAGGCCTAATCCTGTCTGAATACTGAATACACGAAATACGTAAAAGATAGAGGGAGGTGTGGCCACGGAACAGCAAGCAGCTCACCACAACTCCCAGACACTCCACCAAATGGACTCAAACTTACTTCTCGAGATGTGCTCATACTCGGAATCGAATCTGCCACACAAAGCAGGTGCAACCAAGTGTAGTTAGGAGTGCGAAACAAAACGATGTACTCAGTAGTGTCTCATTGACCGACAACGAAGAAGTAGTGACGGAGTTTATAAAAACAAATAAAATTATGTAAATTATTATAAGAATATATAATTTCACTCACTATTTAACTCATCAATAAAGGTAATCAAAAATCAAGTACCTTCCAAACACCAAACAACATCACATAATCATCAAAATAAATATTGATGATATGCAATGCAATATGATACGAATGTAAGAATCGTTTCAGAATGCCCCAGTACGCACTCAACCGTATATACATTGATAATCCTCGAACAATTACACGAGCGAGCTCAGGAACCCTGGAGGGACGCGGGCCATTATACCAGACATGGCAGCAGTCTCCAGCCGTGGTAGTGCGGAACGATCTCAACGCACTTCATACTATCAAACAATGTTCGCAATGACGGTCTCAAGGTGCACAAAATACAATCTTAACATCTCACCATGCCCCGCACGGACGATCTCCACGTGCCCAACTTATACTTCAGTCTAATTGTCTATGCATGTTGCACCATATTATTCAATATAGGGGATGATGATGCATTCTCAATCAAGCAATATGACACATTACATAACCACTTCAATTATCACAACTATAACGGGTGAAAAAATAAAACACATCACACAGGAAGTCAGTCAATACTATATCAGCTAAGCCATATGGCTTTGGCATTCCTCAATACATCCACATTTATAATAGAAATTTTCATTTTCCATACACTGTTACTCGTACAATGGCCCGTTCACACAATTGATACGAGACCACCATCTTTCCACCTTTACCCCTTGGTATAATTAATTTTTAATATTTAATTAGGAAACGTTCCCTTCAACAAGTTCTAAAAAGTCTTTTAACATACTTAATGCCGAATCGTTGCCCACGAATCTTTTAAGATTTTTCCTTCCTTTTCGCAAGGTTTCGAAACGTTCCCAAATCTACCAAATGCATTTGTAAGTAAGAAATTTTTTGTAGACATTCAAATTACTTATATGGTCTATATAGATGCAAACGACTCATATTTACAAACCAAACTCCAAATCTTTATATATAGTGGTATGCCAATTTTCATCTGCTAAAGTTCAACAAGAAATTAACTCTAACCTCTTCAAAATGCTACTAAACTTCAAGTTAGATCAATTATAAAAAAAAACACCTAAAATTAATACCTATTTTAATAACAAAAACTAAATTTATTAATGTTATAATAATAGGAAAAAAGCAAAGGTAATAACCATAAGAAGAACAAACTTAGAACACCTAATCTCTCAGGGCTTCCTATATACGGCCTCAAATATGACACTAACTTCTTCTTGTCTTTTTTTTTGGGCCTAAACCCCCATTTAACTACAGCCCTACAATCAAATATACACCAGTAAAAGTTCCAGCAAAACTAAGAAAACCGATAAACAACCTTTTCTACTACTACTATGTTATATATTTCTAGCATCTGCTTTCAATGATTTGATACTACTATACCAACCTATGTAATTGCCTTCATTATTAAAAAAAAAATTAGTTCTTATCACATTTAATTAATTAAATGTCCACTCCCCAAATACAGAACATCGACCACTACTTCTAGCCAACTAATTTTCAAACCCCATACTGAACCTAATAACACAACGTCTACATTCATTATTACCCACATGAAAAATCAAGCAGAAAAATTCTCGAATTGATTCTTACCGCAAATTTCGTTCGACCCACTCAAGTTTTTTGCATTTCACGCCGGAACACTGATAGTTTCTTCCTCACTCCTTTTTTTTCTTCTAATATTAATAGTATTAAAGTGGTTAACCCACTAGTTAATTAATATATGGGTCAAGTATAAAGGTAATAAATGAATTATGAAATGACCCACTAACTATTAACTATATTAATTCTTCACTCAAAAATTTTATCAACTAAATACACTCTAGTATGTCGAATAGTTAAAATACCCTTTAAATTTCAAAAGGAGTCAGACTTACTAGTCCAGTTCTCACAAATGACCCTAGCGGGTCGTTACAGAGAACTTGTCTTCAATTAATTCAGTAATTGATTGTTGGTGATTTTGTGATTAAATCAAGTGAACTCTTGATTTTATTCTTCTAAATTGTTGAAGTAAGTGCATGCATTCTTATATTACGTAGTTTGAATATTGTGATATGCTATGGGAACTAAACTCCCTAAATAGGGTTGTGAGAACCATAGGGCAAAATAATGAGGTAAAACCTAAAAACAATAACAATTCTTGATAGTTGTCTTGCACGATCGTATTGACAATTCTTACGCTTAGAAGTCTTTTTCACGGATGACCAAAGTTAGAAAATCCCGTTTAATGCTACTTGCTGACCCAAGGAGGTGATATAAGAAAGAAAATTATCAACAATATATTTAGTGTAACTATCTATAGGCTAGTATTGATTGGTACAGGAAATAACTTAGTCAAATATCGAATACAATGCTTAATAGAGGCAAAGGTAAGGATTAGTATAGCAACACAGTAGCCGGAGACCAAGGTGCAGAATGAAAATTTTCTAGATGCCGGACCAAGGATTTCGAAATAGATAATTATCACTTTGCATGCAAATATTAGGAAAGAATTGTTTATAGTTAGAGTTATCAGTTATGACTTGGGGGAAACACTAACCCGTAGTTAATTTTATTTAATTGACTTAAACTCCAAAATTTGAAGTTGTTAGTTGTCTACCTTTCATTTAGATAGTTATTTTCATTCAGTTGAAGTTAATAAAAAAAACTCTTTTATGTATTTGCTTCCCAAGGAATAATTGACTAAATAGTAGTAAAAAGATTGAAGTATTCCAGTAATAATAGATGAAGTTAAGTCTGGGAACTATTTTCTCGTGGGAACGATCCCCACCTCATCAGTTGGTTCTTTAATTGATAGACCGCTCTTTACTTCTTTTTGAGAAGTACGTTGAGCTTCTCAAAATTTTGGCGCCGTTGACGGGGAAGTATCTTTTGATTAACTTAAACTTATGTCTATAGTTACTAATATGTTTTGATTTTACTCTGTTTATTGTTTTTGATTCCTACAGAACAATTTTCCTTGTAGGCAAATACGGAGAGAAGAGAACCCTTATTGCCCTATGATCACGAATAAAGCGTACACTACGCACATGAATCTAAACTTGGGAATTAATGATGATCGATCCAAACCAGAACCTCCCAACTCCGATTGAATGTCATGGTCAGTTGTTTTACACGATGCTCAGATGAAAGCAAAAGAGGGGACAAAATCCCGCTCACGGACAACAAGAATACACCAGAAGGGACTATGACAATATAGAGGCGCCGATGTGAAACTTGTCGGAACCCCTATAACACAGGCCACAACCATTGTGTGTTAACTACTAGCTGATGCAAATCTCACTGGCAAGAGGTTCATTTTCGGCTACCTTCGAGGATCCACATGCCCACACATTCAAAGACAACGGACACCACAGAGGTCATTAATCTAAAGTTGTTATTATAAGGACTCTTGACAACGAGGTTTTCGTTTGATCGAATCCTTGCCAACACCCCTCTATATTCTTTTTTACGTTAACGGATTGTTTCCTCAATTATTGTAATCTTTTCTATTGACGTAATTTTGTTCTCTATAATTTCGTAGAGTTTCAGGTTTGAACTACGTCAAAATAATTGTTCTTGTTCCAAACAAGATACGTAGGCAAATCCCTATATAAAGGATTCGATCTTCCAACTATTTCAAACTAAAGACGTCAAAGAAAACCTGGGTATGATCATTGGAGGAGAGTCACTTTCATCAACGTTGAACATTAAATTATTATTTGGAGAGTCACTTCCTTCAACGTGACATGTTAATTTACTATTGGAGTGTCACTTCCTTCAACGTGAACGTTAAATTATCATGGAAGAGGTCAGGTCCTTCAATGTGACACGTTAAATTATTATGGAGAGTCATTACTTTAAGTGACACGTTAAATTATATTGGAGAGTCACTTCCTTCAACATGACATGTTAAATTATTATAGTGGAGAGTCACTTCTTCAAAGTGATACGTTATTTACTATTGAGGTCACTCCTCAATGGGAACATGTTAAAATACCATTGGCGCTTCATTTCCTTCAAGTGAACCATTAAATTATTATGGAGGAGTCACTTCTTTCAAAGTGAAACGTTTCATTATTATTCGAGAGTCAATTCCTTACACGTGACACGTTTTAAAATATTATGGAGAGTCATTCCTTCCAATGTGACACATTAAATTATTATTAGAGAGTACTTCCTTTAGTGTGACACATTAAATTATATGGAGAGTTACTTTCTTCAAGTGACACATTATATTTATTTCATGGAGAGTCACTTCCCTTACGCTGACACTTTAAATTATGTATTGGGAGAGTCACTTCTTAACCGTGAGGGGTCACACTAAAATTTTATTGCCCGCGTCCTGTCTTCATCCTACAAGTTAAATTATTATCTGGGGAGTCATTCTCTAGGAGGACACATTATTTATATTATTATGAATCTCAACTTGTTGTTCATGACACACATTTAGAATCACACCACTGCCTTCAAAGAATTACACTTGAAAAAAAAAAAATTAGATCTTCATCTCCTCAGTAGAACATGTGTATACCAGGTTTGCACAAATATATTTGTTTTGTGTTACATTTTCCACTGACACTGTTTTTCCTGACTGAAAAATAGAAAAGTGGACTACATTAAAAAGGATGCTGCACATCGTGGAAACTTTCTCCTAGCAGTGAACTGGGCATAATCCAAAAGAGGAATATTCCAAACCTTAGGACGCTGCAAGAGTGGAGGAATACGGACTTCCACTACAATCAAACACATCCATATCCTAAGGAATGTGGTTTTTTTCGGGTTTATTAGTTTTCCATTTGCCTTCCAGTGAAAAATTTTAAATCTCACCGAAGGAAAAATTTTCAAATTCGAGAGTGAATACTTGAAGTTATGCCCAATGTAAGTACACCTATGGAGTTGTGAAGGGCCATCATTCATAGTGCAGATGTTTGAAAGCGATTTTCCAGCTCAACCCATTTTTCCACACTCACTTCATCCCTTAAGCTCACGGTTAAATCCACATATACAGATTTCCTTTTCCAACTGATTGAGTCGACAGTAGTAATGACAAGCAGTTTGATTCACCTCAAGTTTAGGTACTCTTGTAGGCGAAATTAATGTTGAAAATCGACTACAGTCCACACTATTTTTTCTTCCCTATGTTCTCAAGCTTTTTTGGTTTCTTCCATACTTCGACACCAAAACTGCTTTGCATTTCTGTGAAAGTCGTTTGTTTTTATATTTATTTATGGTGTGGGGATCTCCGCTGAGTCCACCCCCTTCTCCTTGGGCTCCTCTTCTATGCTATTGTAAGGAACTCTAACGGAATGAATGAGGCAGACTTAGTTCAAACCTCCCCCAGTGTCCTCCTGAATTCTCATTTTATAGCGTGAGAATGGTAGGCACCCCTTCTCGAGCAACAGGGCTCGACGACAGACTCACACTAAGTCCCAAATGGTACGCAGAATCAACAATCACCGTGCCTGTGTACATTATTTGAAATGAGTAAATGACAGCGATGTGTTGGTGGTCAAAATGGATTTGTCAATTTCATTTGCCTCAGATTTATTTCATCAATCCAAGTCAAACGAGGGGAAGCTGTTGACACTCAATTTTGACCTCCCATGATTGGAATTAAATTTTGAGTTTCTTAATTTCCAAACGACTTGAAATAACTAACATTATAAAATTCAAAATATTTTAAAGATATTTTAAATAGTTTTTAAAACATATGTAATTTTTAAGTAATATATACGTTTTATATATATAATTTTTTATATAATTAGCGTATTTTATAAATACTTCCAAATCATATTAAAAAAAAGAGAATATAATTTTTAGTAAGTATTTCATTGAATTAGTTTAGTTTAAATTATGTTTATAATTTTTAAATCATTTAGTTTATGATTAGGTTAATTATTATATTTCGTTAAGTTTAAGAAACTCGTCAACTAATTGTGTTTGAACTCGTCTTGATTAAAATTTGGCCGAATTTAACTAATTAAGCTCAATTTTGGTTATATTCTTAAGTTCAATTTTCTATAGCCTTAATCCATTGGCTAAATCATCATTCTAAATCTAACCAATTTCTTTCATCCATTTAAAACACCAAGTTTTGGCCTTACTTGCAATTTCAGCAGCCCACACCCAATCTACTCCAATTTCCCTTCAAACCCAGCCCACAATATCATACAACAATATATACAAGTGAAGTCGAATGACTCGACCCGTTTCCCCTTTTAAATCCATTACTCCGTACTCTTCTCTTTTACGCGCATACACTCTTTTCTTTCCCAGTAAAACCACACAGAACTCTTATTTATTCATCTCCAACGAATTCAACCAACGACGCCAAGGTTCCCTTTTGCTTAGCTGGTTTTGTCATGAGGAGGGCACGGGCTCTTGTACCCGCGATAGGGTCAAAACATTCCCAGACGGTACTTTCATTCCAATTTTATTTTTCCTTTTCAATTTCATTCGAAAATAGTATAAATTTGTATGCCCTCCATCTCACCTGAGTCTCATCCTCTGAGAATTTTTGAACTTTGGGATTCTCCCACATCGATCCAGAACCTTTTTCTTCCTTTTTTCCCCTTTATATATAGGCTTCTCTTTACTATTCAAAGGAGGATTTTTCGGGGACCAAAGAGTACCCATAAAGTGTGGGAACTCTTGATTTCATAGTTTAATATTTCTAAACATTTTTGTGGATGTTCGAGTTGAGAGTGGTGGAATCTTCTCCGCCAAACTCGTCGTCCGGTTCGCTGCCCAGAACGAGTTAACTTTCATCCTTTTAGTTCTGTTAGTTTTATATCAATTGTTTCTTCTTAATGTAATGTTCTGTGTAGTGTTTAGTTTATTTATATTAATTGTTTGTTCCATTTTGTTGGCTTTTAGCAATTATGTATGCGTAATCTTGTTAACTAAATAAAAATGTGCATATTTAACTTCAAATTTAGCACTCTTTGAGAGATTAGATCTTATCTCTTGCTTTAAACTCAATGTCTCAAGAATGGAGTTTGTGTGAGCTTAACATCTTTGAATTAGGTTGGCTTTAACTAGTTATATACAAAGACAGACTACCGAAAAAGGCGAGGGCTCTCTAAAAGCGAGTATGGGGGTGTGGTTACTGGCGGTATCTGTCTATTTTTATGGATTAGTATTTTTTTGGGTGTTGATTTTATGATACTTTTTTGATTTTTTACTTGTATTGCGGCTTATGCAATCTCTTGTATTTTTTTCTATTCTTTTTCACCATCTCTTTTCCATTTTGAGGATAGAACTCATCGATAATCACTTTTTGTACAATCCCGTTGATTTTTTTTATCTACTACTGTTATATGGTCATCATGTGGGTGTGAGTCTACGAATCTCCTCCCTAAATTGTTTCTGTTAGTTCCTAGTCTCTAGTTGCTACCTTATTTCATTTTCCTAAATATATATCACATCGATATTGGGTGAAGCCAGTTGCTGGTTCTGGTTTCTTCTTATTGCCTTAAGATGCCTGCTCACTGGTTGATATTTCAATGTAAGCAAGCTTGCTTTAGTTCCTGCCTTAGTTTCGTTGATCCATGGTTGTCTATCCTCTCATTATCAATCAGCGAAAACCTTCCTCTCTTCATCTAATATCTTCACATGTATTAAAATGGGCGTGATCATTTCTTTGTAGCTAGGTGTGTCTACCAATGCGTTCCTTGAAATGTGTTTATTTTATTGTATAGCAAAAGCATGACTATTTTAACTTTGAGTTTGCGATTTGCTTCAAGTCGTCTTATTTCCAATTGGATTTTCGGCTCCTAGTTGTTTCGTTGTCTGTCTCCCCTGTTTTCAAGTTTCCCCTGCCTTGATTTAGATGTGATAGTATGGAAATAATGTTGAAGTTTGGTTCCTTCTCTTTGGTTGTTCCGCCTGGTCTTCGCCATTATTAAGTCAACTTAATCACATTGATTACTCATCTACTTCTCTTTGTATATCTCTATTTAAGGTAACTGTTTGTTAAAATTTCAAGTTCAACACTACTGATATTTTTCTTATAGTTAAAAGTTATTCTTGTTTATGTGAAACTCTTTTCCTTTCTTTCGTTATTTAGCAACCTGGATGTTATTTCTACTTTGATGTGAATATAGATAATCATATCCCTTTTATTTTTTAATTATTTTTTGTATTTGTGTTCAACTTGCCAGTATGTTCACCTGAATCTGAATTTTACTACTTTTTGCTGAATATCTCAATAATATTGTTAGAGTATGGATTTGTTTTGTTATTAGGAGATAATTTTAATTCAACTCACCACTTTCTAATTATGTGAAGTTGACATTTTGTCAGTTTTTAGTTCACACTGTTGTCTAGCATGATTTGATTTTCCTAATTATTTCAAGGTGGGTGGAAAAAATAAACTTAGAACCTTTGGTTACCACTTACATAACCACTTTTTTCTTCGATTTCTGTCTAAATTCTACTTGATTAAACTAAGGTCCTATTCTTTTCCTCCTAGGCTACGTTAAATTTCCAGATTTAAGTCTATGTTTTGTTTTAGCATTAATTCATAATTTGGTACATGCATCTATGAATGTGAATGTTTGATATATGGAGTCATGTGATCCAATGTAGTCACTATTGTCCTGTTGTTTGAGTTAATGTGACTTTTTTTTTTTTTTCTCTCTACCTGTTTCCTACTCTAAAATTTGAGATTGATTGTTTCTCTATTATATAGTCGTGCCGTCTAAACTAGTCTTTTATTGTTTATATTCTCTAGTATACTTGTTACTACTGAAAATGCACGTTCTTGAACACAATTGTTTTTTTTGGGTTCTCTGTTAAAGCCTCTATCTTGCAGTCTGTTTCCTTCCTCTTCTCTAAATTTTTATGTGGTTTTTATGGTTCTTTGCTCATTTTCTTTGTAGTTATTGTTCAAGTTCTATTTTCCATCTCTACTTTTATATAGTTTTTGATTCTTTTAGTAACTGTCCGCATTGTTTAGTCATTTCTTTCTTTCTTCTCATCTACGTCAAATCACTGCTTTGCCATAGCACAAGGGAGCTCGCTTTTTTTAAATTGAATTTCGAGAGCTGTTTAAGATTTCTTATCCGCTTTTTATTTTCCTAAGTTTTTATATTTGTGTTTGTTGTATTGTTGTCACTACATTTGTTTTCGCCACAAGGAGTACTTGTTTGATCTTAAAAAATGCAATAGTTGTTGGTTTGCTTCATCTTGATTTTAGTAGGGCCTTTGCAGTGATCTTGTATTTCCCTATACCTTGTTTTTTCAATATGTTTGTCCTTTGTTTTGGGTCTTCGTCTCACTAATCAGTTAAATCAGCTTTGTGCTCTAACTTTGCATTCTAATTCTTTCCAATATGCATAAGTTGATTAGTGTAGCCACTTGTTTTCTAGAAAATGATTTTCAATGACTAGCTTAGTGTTGGTTTATTAATTTGATATTGACTGCAACGTGTTAATTTTTTTAGTTAGCTTCATCAAGTTTCCTCTTTCTCATTTTGGATGTTCAAATTTTTTTCCGAAATTAGTTGTTCTTAGAGTGGTTGTTCTCTTGTCTATCTCTAATGTTCTCTATCAAAAAATAATAATTCAGTTAGCTTATGAATGCATATTTGTCCCACTTTATTGCTGACCAAACTTGCCTAACTTGTCTGCTTGGTTTCGTTTATTACTTGTTAAAATTAGTATCAACCCCCTTTCTTGATTAGTTACTTATTCCTTTCTTCTTCTTTTTTTTTGCTCATTTATCTTGAATTTGAGTGTGATTTGGACTCCCATTCCCTGGCAATCCGTCAATCTTTGATGTCAATCTCCTCTTACTCTCCTAAAAAGGAAAGTTAATACATTGGTTAAAGCCTGAAAATTAGCAGCAACATTGGCCTTGAAAGGCTGGAAAACGCGAAGCAAAATTTGGGTTAAAAAACCTAAAACCAGTGGCAGCAACAGGAGCTCAAAATAGCTGAAATGAGAGTGCTTTGGCTACCAAAATTGACCTAAAATTTGAACACCTGATTTTTGCAGCAGTCTCAGCAGTCTCCAAAGGGCTGTAAAAAATATTTTTTGTACTTGAAAAAGTTCGGAAATAACACCAAACAACAAACAAGAAGCATCAAGTGGACTTATAATTTTCCAAGTTATATTTGCATTTTGTTTTCATTATATACTTATTTTGTTGATATTTTCTTCTAACCTTTAATCTTTACTTTATCAAACTTAGAGATGGAAAAAAGCCCAAAATGGAATTTTCTTATAACTCTTTATTTTCGTTAGTTGCTAATTTAAATATTTGAATTTGCAACCCTCTTTTTAAGTAGACGCTCTATATTCGAGATAACTTGAGAATTATTTATATTCTTCATAGTTAGTAATTTTCACTTTCAAATCCCTTTAAGTTAATATGTTGATTATTTGACCACAAAACTTGACTCGGATACATTGCTAGATTATAATTTTACTTTTTGGCCTCTGAATATTAGTGGGATTATTTTCATTATTTAGGATAATACAAATTTTACAAGTATCCAAAGATTTCTAACTTTTAAAAATAATATATAAATAAAAATAAGGTTTTTTTTTATTTACATCTGTATTTTCATCCACAAATAGGCAAACCTAACTTAATATCTTCAACAGCGAGTTTGGTATCAGAATTCCTCTAAGGTGCCTAAACCTTCCTTTGAGATTATTTGAACCTTACCGGATTCTGGTTTATTTAAATATTTTAATTTTAAAATTTTATTTTTAATGGTTTTCTTATTTTTTTCCCTAAAAAATCAAGTGGCGATTTCCCAAATTATAATTTTTTCCAAAACCTTTAACAAAATTTGCCAAAGTTGCGGAATCAGCTTCAAAAGCATTAGTTTTCGAAATTGGGTCGTAACACAGTTGTTGAGACTACTTTGATTCTTCATCTTCTTTATGAGCATGGAGTATATCTTTGGCAACCGATTCATGCATTTTGTGACAATGTCAGTTCAACATATACGTGTCGCAATCCAGTGTTCCACGAACGTTCTGAGCATATTGTTGTTGAATTTCATTATGTTCGTGACAAAGTATCTCAAGGGGATCTTCTCGTTAAGTATGTCCCAATATGATTACAGGTTACTGATATTTTTACAAAAGGCTTGTCCTTCTCTTAATTTTGTTTTTTATGTGTCAATTTGTCCGTCACTACATCTCGTCCAGATTGAGGGGGCGTATTGGGACTCCTATATTTATTAGATTAGGACTCTTAAGATTGTATACTGTCTTGATGTATAACTAGGACTTATAGTATATCTAGTATTATTGTATCTTTATTTTATAAATATTTGTAATGTAGGCTCTTGACATTCAGTGAGCTACTATCAAAACTCTCTCACATATTATCCCGATAACAACATGGTGAAAATAACCTCTTTTGATTTGTGTTTAACTCAAATGCAATCACGAATTTTAGGTTATATAGTTGCGATGAAAATAAAGAAGAAATCAAAATTTCTTAATAGCCCTATTGCTTTGGATTTGACTGACAAATTTGTAATATCGGGTTCTTATAAAAGGAAAGAAAGGTAAACAATAAAACTGGATGAAATAAAATTGACAAAAGGAGGAAAGTCAAATATTTGTTTTAGACACGATTGTAAAACATGTAGTTAATGAAGAACAAGAAGAAAGAAGTGAAGAAGAACCAGAGGTATGCACATTTTTTAAATTTTTTGGGATGTAGAATACATGTATTCATATATACCTACGGTGTACTGTAATTCGAACAAGAAAAGTTATGTAGAGGATATACATTTCAAATTATTACATTATGACATACCTTTTGTGTGGAATATTTTCACACATTGAAAACCTTCTCGTGTATTTGGGGTTATGTTGTATTTCTGTTTTTTGATAATAATTGTAGTTAAATAGTAATTAACTGTAGATAAGCTATATATGTAAACATTCTGGTTTTCTGCTATTTGTATGAGTATTTGACGCATAATGATAACCTCAGAGCACTAGTGTGTATGCAATAGTGATTGTATAGTGGAATGAAAGATCATATATCACTACCATTTGGAAACTTGAGAATCGGGGAACTGAAATTTTGAAGAGTAGGTGACTTTGTAGTATTTTAGCTTGGTTTTCTTCACTCAATTAATTTTTTTGATATTAATGATAATATTTATGTACAACTAACCTCTTAAACCCCATTTGTAGGACTTAAATGGGGATGTTGTTATTATAGCTCTGTATGAATATGAATTTTGAGTGCTATTTTGACTACCATGTAATCTTCTTTTCTATGGTATTGAAGTTGCAAGTAATCTCGTTTTAGGATTGGTGCGTTAGGTCACAACTGTAATTTTATTCAATTCCCATGCAATATTTTGGTGTAACATTTGCAATATTTCTGCGCACTAAAAGTTTTTTTGTGAAGAGTATTACATAGTATTTGGCATTTTAATAGCGCCTAGTTGTTTTTTATTGGTTATTTATTTGTGTTTAGGAGATCCTCATTTTGTTAACTTGTTGTTGTAGTTGCCTTAAAATGTTTATTATTTAGGTCTATAACGCGCTACGTCGCGAAATAGTAATGTACTATATGTGATGTTGTGCTATCTTGACTTTTCGTTTTGTTGTAACTTGTCACAATATCATTCTAAATGTACAAATTACGGGGGGATATACCTTCCAATGTATATACTGTGGCATACCCTTTGTGTGACTTTATTTCTCCCCCCCCCCACGCAATATAAATTTTTTCTAAAGTCGTAACAGAATGGACTTCACTGGGTTCATCTAGGTTCTAACCAAAAGAATTTTAATTGTTTGGCTAACCATTATTTGAATTAAATATTGCTTTATCAATATGTGTTTAACTTTTGAATATTACTGTCATTACACACAGCATCATAACATTTATTCAAACGTCAAATGACACTTTTTTTTACTAAAAAGATTGATTATGTAGGTTTCGCATCTTCTTCAATCAAATTTTCTTTAGGCACCCTGACGAATGTAGTTGACTAGGGATAGTCACACGGTAATTAATGTCCCAACCCAAGTAGTTCGCTTAGTCACCTATCACAATAAGGAGAAGCCCACTCTTAGTCAACTTATTTAGAGGATCAACCCAACACTTTTTAGTGCTTAAACTTAAGATGACCCAACACCTAAGGTGTATTTAGCCTTTAGAAAGACCAACATTGAGTCTAATTGACCCCGCGTCAATATAAGACGATCATCCAATATTTGTTATTTTTGAAGGATAAGATTTGTCGTTTGTGAGTACATTGTACCTTGGGGTCGAGGTTTTTTATTTTTATATAGGTAGTTTTCTTTGGTTGGTCGAGAGAAGATCCTCCTCGTCTCTGAAAGAAATTCAAAAGCACAAGAAGTTCGAGAAGAAGATTTTTATATTGAAGCTTTAGTTATATATATTACTATATCCCCTGCGTGGGACTGATCTTTTTTCCCTCCCCTGTATTATGTATCCCCCCATTTGTTTTATTCATAAGGTTTCTATAAATTTGTTTGGGGCAATGGAATGTTATTTACAACCGTATACACATCCTTCAAATGTTAGGCTTATACCTTTTGACTAAAATGGTCACATGTATGATATGAGACATTATATCTCGTATTGGGTGTGTTAAATGTTCAATGTGTTTCATTTGTGCTTGTTTCGCCTATGGTGTTTATATACATATGTTTGGTTTTTTTACATAATTGGTCCATTATTCTATTCCAGTGTCTTAAAACTCAATCTAATTTCCAAACCTTCAAAAATCACTTTCTCTCGATGCGTTCAAATTCACCTCAAGTTCTAGGTTCAATAAGCTTTAAAAAATTATTAATCACATTCTAATTCAACGTTTGACCTCGTTGTTCTGAAATTGGTTTTCCACACTACTATCCGGCGTTACTAAACATTCCTTCAGTTTAAAGCGAATATCGAGACGGTTTTGTTTCTTCCAAAAGAGATTTTCAATTGAACCTTCCAAAATCTACACTTTGAGTCTTTACTCAAATCATATACGTTTGATTTTGTCAATTCTTTTCTTTTGTTAAAATTTTATTCACCATAACAATTTTTTTTCCATTTGATTATTCTTTAGTTCTCGAAACTCCCTTCTTTTCTTTCGAATTTTTGGCTACTTTGTTTAAAACAAAACCATGTTTTTTTTTTATATGTTACTTTGGTAGATTATTTGATTAATGGACTACTTTCTTAGTCTTAGTTGTTTTAGAGGAAAGAACTGTATTTGTGTTGTAATCAAACTTGCCTCCGTTCATCAAAATACCCGCCTGGCAGAACAGTCATATTTCAACTGTCTAAGGTAAGGGAAATTTCTACAGACTCATCATTTCTTCGTGGACTACTAAAGATTTCGTTCAAAAATGGATTCACTATTCACAACTGTGGCTTTCGTCCGAATGAATCCCCCTATCATCAATCGCGGCAATCCCTAGTGCCTCGTAGAAACAGAATCCCCTATGCAAGTCTTGCTCCTCTGAGCAATAAAATTAAGCACCGAATCTATTGGTAGCTCATACCAATATGCTTCTCTGAATCAAACCACCTGAATGCTTACGCGAAGGGGGCCCCATGCCACTTGTGTTCCCCCCTAGTGAGATTCATCAAGGATATCACTTTGCCACATTTCAACAAACTCAAAACACCTCACTCACTACTTCAACTCAAGATACTCCTCTTGTGTACACAATTGTTCCTCAAAAATCTCCAATGGTAACACATCACACTCCCCCATTGTAAACTTATATCAATGCTCCACCTGTTACCAAGACTCCAGAGTTTCACCGCCTATATGTTAATCACTATATTAAAATTGAGAGGGATGGAAAATCAATTGATGATGAAATGATGAATAAGAAGATAAAAAGTTTTCAGAATGCTATGAGAGGTCTTCGTGGGTTCGATAGTATCCAGAGTGTTAAATACGAAGAATTGTGCACATTTCCTGAGGTTGAGTTGCCACCTGGTTACAATATTCGAAAGTTTGAGAAGTTTAGTGGATCAGGAAATTTGTTCTTTCACTTGAAAATTTACTGTGAAAAGTTGATTGGCTTGGAAAAAACCAAAGGGATAAGAATCAAGTTGTTCAATCAAAGCCTAACTACAAAAGCATTGGAGTGGTACTCTAAGCAAGATGTTACCAAATGGCGTACTTGGGATGATTTCGCAAATGATTTTTTGGATCACTACAGGTTTCATGTTGAAATTGCTCCCGGTAGAATTTCTATTATTAAGCTAAAACCTAAGTCGACTGAATGCTTTCAAGAATATGCCATTCGTTGGAGAGAAGAAGCTGCTAGGGTGCACCTACCTATGGAGGAATCAGAATGATCACCTACTTCACTCAAGCTCAAGAGTCAAAATACAGTGAGCGAATGGTGACTATGGGTGGAAAGACATTTGCTGATGTTATTAAGGATAGAGAAATGATTGAAGATGGTCTCAAAACTGTCAGAATAACGAGTTACACCTCATCTCAGTTTGCTAATAGGGGGTTTCAAGCTGGTTTCTTTGGAAAGAAAAAAGAGAAAGAAGTAATGATGGTAACGACTCGAGGAGCTACCTCATACAACCGTCAACGATCTCCAAGCTATCCTAATTCGCAATACTATGTTTGCAACATCAAACAACATTTCGTTCTCCACGACCACCACAAAATCCTCGAAAAAAGGAACATCGTCCTAATTTGGAGAAAAAGCCTCCCAGAGTCTTCACTCAATTGTGTGAGATACGGACTCAACTTTTTGAGAGGTTGAAATAGGCAGGAATACTTCATCTAGTGGAAGACAAGAGTGTCAATAGTTCAGCTGACTGGTATGACCCAAGTAAGCATTGTGCTTATCATTAATGGAGTTGTTGGACATGATACTGAGAGGTGTATCACTCTCAAACACAAATTCAAGATCTGATTGACAATGAGATGGTAAAACTTGCTCAAGATCCACCAAATGTGAACACCAATCCATTGCCCAAGCATAAGGAATAGTTATTTGAACGATCAGTTGCAAAGAAAAAGCAAGTTGTTCTGAAAATTGCACGTATGACTTGAACTCTCAAGAATGAGATACGTAGGCGGCCTATGTCGGCTTCGGTCATACCTTTATCACTTTTTAATGCTTCCATGTACTTAAAACTACATTTGACCTGATTCTTTCCGCACGGGGATACGTAGGCGCCACACTGCTGGTCATAATTCCCCTAGTTCTCGTCTCTCAAAAGACTCTATAATAAAAAACTGAGGCAGAATTTTGAGATCCAAATTCATTAGAAAGAGAATTTTATTAGACAAGCCAGAATCAAGGATCACTTCAAAGTTGCAACTGGAGCAGAATTTTTGAGATTCACTCAAAAATTCAATTAAAAACTATAGAAGTTCAAAGTTTATGTTATCTTTAAACTGGGGCAGAATTTTTGAGGGGAGTTCTCAAAAATTCCATCAAGAGACATTTTGAGACCAGACAAACTTGTAATTCAGAAGGCAAAGGAGCATTAGGATAGCAAGACAAAACAAACATGAATCTAGTCTCTCAAAACTAAGAATTTTTCTTTGGATGCAGGAACTACAAAATTACAATATGAGATATCTTGGTACAATGGAAAAGACCATAAGACGTTATCCAGATAAATATAAGTTGAATGACTTCATTTGAAAAATTATCTTTTACTTTGTTGATATATTTTGTTACTAATTATATTTCAATTTTGCAGCTGTCATCAGAATTTGAGTCAAAATTTCATGAGATCTTTTTGATTTTTGAAAGATCAGCCTACACATTCAACAGACAAAGGACACACACACTAGTCCTTATCCAATGTTGTTATTATATAGGAATCGACACCGAAGATCGAATCCAGCAAGCCCTCTTATCTTCTATTTTTACATTAACGATTTTTCCCTCCATTATTTCTAATCCTTTTCTCTAACAAACACTTTGTTCTCTATAAATTCCGTTAAGTTTCAGGTTTAAACTACGTCAGACCTAATTTCTTATTCCGACGAGATACATAGGCAATCCTATATAAGGATTCGGTCTTCCTACTTTTTCAATCTAAAGACGTCAAAGGAAACTTGGGTACTATCATTGGAGAGTCACTTACTTCAACATGACACATTAAATTATTATTGGAGAGTCACTTCCTTCAACGTGAAATGTTAATTTACTATTGGAGCGTCACTTCCTTCAATGTGAAACGTTGAATTATCATTGGAGAATCAGTTCCTTCAACGTGACACGTTAGATTATTATTGGAGAGTAACTTCCTTCATGTGACACGTTAAATTATATTGGGAGCGTCACTTTCTCTCACGCGACATGGTTAATTATCATTGGAGAGGTCACTGTCTCTCTTCAACGTGGTACGTTAATTTACTATTGGACTGCGTCACTTTTCTCCTTCAGGTGACACTTAAATTCTATTGGAGCGTCACTTTCCTTCAACATGATGTTAAATTATTTTTTGGAGATCACTTCCTTCAACGTTACAACATTAAATTATTACTCTGGAGAGTCATTCCTTCAAGGTGGACACGTTAACTTATTAATTGGATAGTCACTAACTTCCTTCAATGTGACACATTAAAAATTATTATTGGAGAGTAACTTCCTTCAATGTGACACGTTAATTATAATTGTGGAGAGTCACTTCCTTCAACGTGAAACGTTATATTATATTTGGAGATTCACTTCCTTCAATGGTGACACATTAAATTATTATTGGAGAGTCACTTCCTTCACGTGACACAACTAAAACTTATTATTGGAGCGTTGGCTTCTTCAACCTGACATGTAAATTATTATTGGGTGGGGCGTCAATCTCTCCTAATTGGGGGGGGAAGGAAACAATTATATATATTAGTATCTAATCATCACCATCGTTAAATTAATTGGCACACCATTTTTGAATCAGCATCACACTACACTTTCCTTCAAGAGAATTACACTTGAAATTGGATCGTCATCCTATTAAGTATGACATGTTATACCAGGTTTGCACAAATTATATTTGTATTTGTGTTACATTTTCCTCTAAAAACTTTTTTCCAGACTTTAAAATACAAAAAGTGGACTACGTCAAACAGAATGCTGCACATCGTGAAACTTTTTCCTTGCAGTACAATGGGGCATAGTCCAAAGAGGAATATCAAACTCTTAGGACGCGCATTAAGGGTCCAGGGTTAAAATGGTCCTTCCAGGACAAGATTAATTTGTATTACCCTGATGATTTTTTTTAATAAATAAATAGTTAATTTAATTAAAAGAGCTATTCAATTTGGGGGGGGCGAATAGAGTACCCCTTTTCGCAAATGGGTTGCACTCGGCTTCGAACCCCAGCTAGGAGAAAGGAATTGATGATTTAAATTATGCAATTAAAAATCTGATTCATTAAGGGTAAATATCCTTTCACGTATTAATTAAAAATAAATTAGATTTTTATAAATTTAATTAAATCCTATTTTGACTATGTCTTGAAATTTAGTCTCCTAATCCTAATAACTCTCATCCTCCCTCTACGTTCTCTCAACTCTCCTCTCCGTTCCTCAATCCTCTCATTTCTCACGTTATTCTACCAAATACAACAAAAAACCCAGAAAATACATCAGGATTTCTTCACACTTGAAGAACCCACAAGAATTTTTCATTAAAAGACAAAGTAATCAAAACGTAAAGGCTGAAAGAGGTTCGTCGAGTGGGGTGTATGTTGAAGTGAATTGGGCGTAATTTGGAGGACTTTTCGGGCAACAGCTTCACACTACAACATCAAAAGGTATGGGTTTCTCTCCTAGAATTATTTCTCCAAGAGTACTTTCCTTCGAATGTTTCTCAAGCTCTTTTGTATGTCCTTGTCCTTAGCTCCCAAACAAATTAGTAGGATGGGTATGTTGTGCCGCTAGACTTAGGCATGATTGACGTATTTATATTAAGTGTGAACATGTTTAATGTGAGGGAAATTACGAAAATGATATTCGGAGTGTTACAAAAAATTTGTGTTGTGTGTGCATCGTGGGCAGTGGATTTAGTCACTGTTTTGGGGATGAATATTCATGTGTTTTTGGTGTATTTTATGTGTGTAATGTGTGTGCAATGTGGTGTTCATTATGATGAAAAATGTTTGGTTGAATAACACTCTTTTAGCTAAGTAAACTCCCGAAAGAGGTGACTAAAAATGAGTGAAGAATGATAAGAAAAAATTTCCAGATTGCATACTCTCCCATAAGGTTAAATTATGGGTTTTAAAAAAGGAAATAAATAAGTGAGGTCAATGGGAATTGAACCCAAGACCTCACATGTTGAGAATGCTGAAAAATAAGAGAAAAATGTGAAGGAGCTAAGGGGAATCGACCTTCTTAGCTACTGGTTTCGTGAGGCAAAAAAAAAAAGGAAAATAGGGGCTGGGGTGGATTCGTTCCTAGCTCCTGTTTTTCGCAAAAAAAAAAAAGGGAAATGGGTCTGGGAGGAATCGAACTCGCGACCTATAGGGAGGAGAAGGAGAAAAGTTAAGTAAACAAGTAAATGGGAGGCGTGGGATTCGAACCCACGACCTCCCAGTACGCTCTAAGGGAGAGGAAATTAAAAAAAATGTGAGGCGTGGGGATTGAACCCACGACCTCAGCACTAAAGGGAGAGGCGAAATAACAAGGAAATAAAGTGAGGCTGTGGGGATTTGATCCCAAAACCTCACTTCCACTTGCCCATTTAAATAAAATAAAGATAGAGGGGCTTTGGGGGTTCGAACCCACCACCTCACAGCCTCCTCAGCGAAATTTAAAAAAAAATAAGGGGGGTTGTGGAGGTTCGAACCCACAACCTCCCTATTGTAGAAAATTTAACTCTAAAAATCAAAGAGGTTGTGGGGGCTCGAACCCCCAACCATTCTGTTATCTAAGAGTGGAATTAAAATAGAAATTAATACTTCAATGTAAATGTTGAGATTTAATTTAGAGTCTAATTATATGAATATTAGAAAAAAAAATTAATGAAATATATAAATGACTTCCCAAGGAATCCAAGATTTGTGTTCCATTGCACCAAATTTCCGTATTGACGCAGAAGTCCTAACTTGAGTAAATATCCAAGAATAATGCATCGTACTAGAGAAAAATCAAGATCTTGGCACTTACAAGATCATAGTCTGTGTCTACTACTCTTAGGAAAGGTAATATCACTTAGAATATAATGAAGCCATGCTTTTATGTTTAGACAGTATGTCATAATAAGTTCAAAAATAAGTGAACCTAAGATGTTCATAATGAAATAATGAACCCTAGTAGGGTTAAGTATGAGTGTAAGATACAATAAGTGGCCAAGTGAATTGCCATATGAAGAGATAAACTATGCAATGATGAAATAAGCATTCAGGTAATAATAGGTGAGTAACTATGAAAAAACAAAGGTGTTAATAATGAAGAATGTGGTGACAACATGATATGAGGCTAATGTATAAGATGAAATCAATCTCAAATGAGCCAAAGTAAATATTACCAATACGTATTAACTAATGAGAGTGTAAGATAATGAAGAGACCAATCTCTATGAACACTCTAATGAAAGTATTGAATTTAACACACTTAATGTTAATCATGAGATGAGAAATCATCTAATGAGCTATGATGTCCTCATATTAGAAGCCATTTTCCATGACGTATGATTTAAACTTAATGGAATTTTATACTGACAACAGATAGGCTAGCTATGAGCGGTGATGCCTTCTTTCGGGAAGAGCGAAGGTTCACGTAACTCCTTATGAATGAGAACTGTCCCTATTGCGGAGTATGGGTCTCCCATACATCTCCTAGTCTTTGAACCAATACGACTAGCCAATATGGGATCTGGCGGGTTAAATTCCCATATACGCTGCTTGTATTTACTCACTTTGGCCGGTATTCCACCTCTTTTCGGTGTGGGGAGACACTGGATTTCATGATACTCACTGATAATGTCAGTTAAAGTTAAAGTCCCACTTAATGATTGAGGGGGGCCAGCCTCAAATGAAGCTAGAAAAAATGAATGATATCAAAGGTGTTGTAGGAATAGATATCCAAAGGGTGGAGCTGCTTGGGTAATGACATTAGGTTATTCCTGATCAATGGCACCACACATCCGACGAAAGTCTTAAACTATAGACATCCTAGGTATAATAACTGGTGTTCACACTGTCCTATGAATTAAATGAATGACGTACATATGAATGAATGAAAGCAGACTCTGTGTTTGCTATGAGACTCCTATTGGAGGTCCCATATGTTGGCCCTCACTTTTGGAAAGTCTATGTCCAGATCCAGATTCTCAGGTTCATAGCAGATGAATGAATATACTGAAAGAAGGCAAAGGTGATATATGTTATGTGTTATTATATGTACTATATGAAGTGTTATTGATGTTCATACGATTTTATAATGTGCATATTAAAACCTCATGGCATGACCTTCTAAACCCCATTTGGAACTTCACTAACTTTCCTAATCTCAATTGGCAAGTCCAAATACTTGACTTGACTTCAAAAATTATGTCGTAGGAAAGAGCTGTTCATCTCCGCGGCATGTTCCTTGGTGTGTGCTTGCATATACCCATCGTAGTCAAAGTGTGTACTAAGGGCTCGTTTGGGATGTTAATAAAAGCAGCTTTATCAAAAGTAGCTTTTGAAAGTGCTGAAAACTTATTTGAAAATAAGCATTATGTGTTTGATACAAGTGTTAATGTTGCTATGCCAACGTGAAAAGGGGCACATGGAAGAACGAGGGATGTTCGAGTTAGTGGGTAATTCGAGATTGTATAAAATATTATGGGCAAAAAGATAAAATGTGGTCAACTTAACAGCTTTATAAGCTAAAAAGAAAGAGCACCCCTACCACAGACACCCCACTTACCTTTTGGCTTAAAATAAGTTTTTTTTAACTTAAAATAATATTTTTGCTATTGCCAAACAGCTAATAAGTCAAAAATTAGCTTTTTAAGTCATGTTTTGCACCAGCTTTAAAAGCTGAGCCACACCAGGCTCTAAACCTATACATCTATACTATTTTAAGCGTGGAGGCATAGGTGGTCGATAGAGTTGCAGGATCTTTGTTGCAGCTATAGAACCGTCAAGCATTCATATTCCGGAGTTTGGTAGGTTTGCATGCTTTCGAGGTTGCTTACTGTTTTATATTCTAGCATAGTTTTAGAGTTGGAGTCGAGTGGCGCTGTCCACTACGTTTTCTTCCTGTTTGCTTCAACTTTGTATTGGTACATTTTTCATAATTCATACAATTAATACTTTGAACCTATTTCTTCACTTCTTATTCTTTAATAATATTAGATGGTGGATATAACGATATAAAATGTTAAGAATGTTTAGCAATCATGTTTAAAGAATAAAAAGTTTCAAATTTTCTGCTAAAATTAACCTATGTAAAGCAAGTTTTACGTAAGTAGGCTTGTTTGCGACCTCTGATAGGTCAACGACGCCGGTCTCATCTGGGTTATAGATTCCATCCTGACATCCTCATTCTAAATCAAACCAATTTCTTTCATCCATTTAGAAGACGATATTTTGGCCTTACTTGCAATTTCAGCAGCCCACTCCCAATCTACTACAATTCCCCTTCAAACCCAGCCGACAATAGCATACAAACAATGAGAGGTACAACTGAGCCAATGACATCGACCCTTTCCCCTTTAAAAACCCCATTACTCCGTACCTTCTCCCTCCAACGGTGCACACGCTCTTTCTTGTTCCCAAAAGAACACACCGTTCCTCCTCACCACTCCTCCATCCCTCTTCTTTCTTCATCTCCCAAAGAATTCAACCAACGACGCCAAGGTTCCCTTTTGCTTACCTGGTTTTGTCACGTGGAGGGAACGAGCTCTTATACCCGCGAGCCAAGAGGTGGCAGGAGCACAACGACCTTAGCCCAAACCTACTTAAACAACCTAAAGGCTTGGCCCGGTCAACAGCCCAAACATTCCAAACGGTACTTTCATTGCAATTTCTTTTTTCCTTTTCAATTTCGTTCGAAAATAGTATAAATTTGTACGCCTTCTAGCTCACCTGAGTCTCATCCTCTAAGAATGTTTGAAATTTGTGATCTCCCACATCGATCCAGACCCTTTTTCTTCCTTTTTTTGGTCCCTTTATAAATAGGCTTCTCTTTACAGTTCAAAGGAGGATTTTTCGGAGACCAAAGAGTACCCATAAAATTTTGGAATTCTTGGTTCCATAGTTCAATATTTCTAAATGTTTTTGTGGTTGCTCGAGTTTAGAGTGGTGGAATCGTCTCCGCCAAACTCATCGTCCGCTTCGCTGCGCAGAATGAGGTAAATTTCATCCTTTTAGTTCTGTTAGTTTTATATCAACTGTTTGTTCTTACTGTGAAGTTCTTTGTAGTGTTTAGTTTATTTACATTAATTTTTTGTTCCGTTTAGTTGGCTTTTCACAATTACGTATGCCTAATCTAGTTAACTAAATAAAAGTGTGAATATTTAACTTCAATTTTAGAACTCTTTGCGAGTTTTAGATCTTCTCTCTTGCTTTAAACTCAATGCTGAAGAATGGAGGTTTTTGTTAGCTTAACATCTTATGAATTAGGTGGCGTTTAACTAGTTATATCAGGCTGCGTTATTTAGTCTTTTAACTCTCTTTTTTCGTGTGAGAATGATCTTGTCTTTATAAGTTTTTTAAATCAATCACGTTGAATTTTTTTTATCTACTGTATAATATGGTCATAATTTTGGTGTCAGTATACTATTCTCTCCCTTAAATTGTTTCTGTTAGTTCCTAGTCTCTTAGTTTCAACCTTATTTCATTCTATCCCAAGTAGATATCACATCGATAATTTAGGTGCAGCCCGTTGCTAGTTTTGGTTTCTTTCTGTACTGCCTCTATGAGAATGCTCTGATTGTTTATTTTCAATGTCAAGCAAGTCTTTTGTTCCTGCTTAGTTTCTTCTTTGCTCCATGGTCTTATATTCCCCTTCTTATTAGCAAAAACCTTCATCTAATTCATCTATCTCTTCACATGTATAAAAATGGCGTGATCAATTCTTGTAGCCACTGTGGCTCTTGAAATGTGTTTATTTTGGTTATAGCATGACTATTTAAGTTCGAGGTTGCAAATTTGCTTCAGCTGTCTTAATTTTCCATTGATTTCGCTCCTAGTTTTTGCCTGTCTCCCTTTTTTCGAGTTCCTGCCTTGATTTTTCAGTGATAGATATAGGAAATAGTGAGTTTTGGTTCCTTCTCTTTGGGTTTCGGTCTTCGCTTCTTAAGTCAACTTAAATCACATCTATTACATCATCTAGGTTCTCTTAGTTATCTCTGATTTAATGTGAACTGTTTTATAAAATTTCAAATTCAACAATAATTGAATATTGTTCTCATAGTTAAAAGTTATTCTTTGATTAAGTGTGAAACTCTTTTCCTCTTTCGTTTATTTAACAACCTGTTTGTTATTTGTGATTTGATGTGAATATGGAATAATCATATCCATTTTATTTTTATTTTTTTTGTATTTGTGTTCAACATCCAGTATTTTTCACCGGCCATTACTGAATTTCCTAATTTTTTGCAAATTATCTGCTTCAATATGATTTGATTTTAGATTTGTTTTTTGATTAGGAGATCATATTAATCACCACTATAATTAATATGAGTTGACATTTTAAGTTTTTAGTTCACATTGGTCACAGCATGGTTTGATTTTCCTATTATTGCAAGGTGATTCGAACCTTTGTTCTGTCCCTTACATACAGGTTTTTTTCTTCGATGTGTCTATCTAAACTTCTATTAGAACTAAGGATTCTAGTCCTTTTCCTTAGGCTAAATTTAAATTTCTAGAATTTTTAAGTCAATGTCTTGTTTAGCATAATTCAAATTTGTACAATGCATCTATGAATTAGAAGTTGATATTTGGAGTCATATTGATCCTATAGTAAGTCATTATTTTCGGTTGTTTGGGGGGGGGGGAGGAACTGGTACATTTTTTTTCTCTCTAAAGCATGTTTCCTTAATATAAAATTTTGAGATGTGGTTGTTTCTCTTCTCTATTATAGTCGCGTTTCTTCTAATTAGTCATTTGGTTATTATTTTTATCTAGTGCTTGTTAACCGTAAGTCAGTTCTTCACCCATTGTTTATCTTTGTTATCAGTTACACGTCTAATCTTTGCTGTCTCTTTTTCCTCTAACATCTTTATTGTGGTTTTATGGTTCTTTTGCTCCTGTTCTTTGTAGTTATTGTTCAAGTTCAATCTTCCCAGTCCTTCTTTTATATAGTTTTGAGTCGATCTCGTAACCGTCCCGCATTTAGTCGATTTGTTATCATGTAAGTCAAATCACTGCTTTTGCCATTTGCACAAGGAGCTCCGCTTATTTTAAATTTACTTCTCGGAGCTGTTTAGATCTTTCTTCTTTAGTTCCTAGTTTTTATAGTTGTCTTTGTTGTATGTATCACTACACATTGCTTCTCCATAAGGAGTATTGATTTGATCTTAAAATGGAAATAGTTGTTGGTTTGCTTCACCATTGATTTTAAGAGGCCATTCCAGTGATCTTGTATTTCCATAAAACCTTTGCTATTCGATATGTTGTCGTCTCTGTTTTGGGTCTTGAGGTCTCTCTAATCAGTTCAACTTTGGTCATCTAAACTTTGCATTCTACTCCTTTCTAATATGCTAAGTTGCTTATGTTTAGCCAACCAGTGTTTTCTAGAAATTGAATTTTCATTACTATATTAGTGTTTTGATTTATTCATTCAATCTTCGACCTGCAACTTGTTAAGTTTTTAGTTAGCTTCAAGTTTCCTCTTTCTCATTTTGATGTTCAAATTTGTTTCCAGAAGTTAATTCGTAATTAGAGTTGGTTGTTCTTTTTGTTTATATGTTGTTGTCATCTCTCGAAAATAATAATAACTCAGTAAGCTTATGAATGCATATTTGTCCTACTTAGTTGCTGACCAAACCTTGCCTAAAGTTGTACTCCTTTAATTTGTTTCGTTTATTTACTTGTTAAATTAGTATCAACCAACCTTCTTGATTAGTTACTTATTCTTTCTTCTTCTTCTTTTTTTGCATGATCATCTTTGAGTCAATCTCTCTTAAGTCGTAAAAAGGGAAGTTAATACATTGGTTAACGCCTAAAAATCAGCAGCAACATTGCCTTGACAGTGCTTATAAAACGAGAAGCAAAATTTGGGTTAAAAACCTCCACAAACTAGTTGCAAAGCAACAGGAGCTCAAAGAACTGAATGAAAAGGCTTTGTTCTCCAATTGACCGAAATTTGAACACCTGATTTTTTGCAGGGCCGTTTCAGCAGTCTCCAAAGGGCTGGAATAATATTTTTTGACTAAAAAAGTTCGGAAATACACCACACAATAATGAAGACGAAGAAATTGACTTATAATTGTCCAAGTTATATTTGCTCCGTATATTTTTCATTATTTGTTATTTTGTATATTCTTCTATAACTTCTAACATTTTTTTATCACTTGATGTCCTTGAGTTTCTTCCTTCTTCTTAAAACTCTTTATTTCGTTAGTTGTTTATTTTAAATATTTGAATTTTCAAACTGTTTTAAGTGGACACTCTAAGCTTCGACACTAACTTAAGAATTATTTATATTCTTTCATAGTTAGTATTTAGCTTTCAAATTCACGTTAAAGTTATTGTGTTGATTATTCGAATACTTGACTCGCGTAAATTGTTAAGTTATAATTTTACTTTTGGCGCTTTAATATTTGGATTATTTCATTATTTGGGATGATACAAATTTGTGCAAGTGTCAAAAGATTTCTAACTTTTCAAAAGTAATAATAACAAATAAAAATAAGATTTTTTTAATATAATTTTTTTTTTACAAAATTAGCCAAGCTTCTAAAATTTATCGGCCAACCGCGAGTTAGCGGATTCTATAAGGTGTCTAAAACCTTCCTTAGAGAATTAGTTGAACCCTTACCCGGTTTTTTTAAAAGTTTTTCTCTTTAAAACTCATTTTTAGTGGTTTTCTTATTTTTTCCTAAAAAATCAAGTGGCGACTTCCCAAATTATAAATTTTTCCAAAACCTTAAACAAAATTTTCCAAAGTTGCGGAATCGGTTTCGAAACCTTTAGTTTTCGAAATCGGGTCGTTACACAGTTGTTGAGACTACTTTGATTCTTCATCTTCTTTGTGAGATTGAAATATATCTTCGGCAATCCATTCATGCATTTTGTGACAGTTTCAGTTCAACATATACGTGTCGCAATCTAGTGTTCCACGAAAGTTTTAAGCATATTGTTGTTGAATATGTCCCAACGCGATTACCAATTGCTGACATTTTTACAAAAGGCTTGTCCTTCTCTTAATTTTGTTTTTTACATGACAATTTGTTCGTCACTATAACTCGTCCAGATTAAAGGGGCGTATTGGGACTCTTATATTAGGACTCTTAAGATTGTCTATTGTCTTAATGTATAACTAGGACTTGTAGTATATCTAGGATTATTGTATCTTTATTATAAATATATGTAATGTAGGCTCTTGATATTAAATGAGCTATTATCAAAACTCTCTCACATATTATCCCGATAACTATATGGTGGAAATAACCTCTTTTGATTTGTGTTTAACTCAAATGCAATCACAAATTTTAGGCTATATTGTTGCGATGAAAATAAGGAAGAAATCAAAATTTCTTAATAGCCCTCTTTCTTTGGATTTGAATGATGAATTTGTAATATCGGGTTCTTATAAAAGGAAAGAAGGGTCAACAGTGAAACTGGATGAAATAAAAATTGACAAAAGGAGGAAAGTAAAAAATATTGTTTTGGACACTATTATACAACATGTAGCTAATGAAGAACAAGAAAAAAGGAGTGAAGAAGAACTAGAGGTATGCATATTTTTTTAATTTTTTTTGGATGTAGAATACATGTATCCATATATACCTACGGTGTACTATAATTCGAACAAGAAATGTTATGTAGAGGATATTCATTGAAAATTATTATATTATGGCATATCTTTAGTGTGGAATACTTTCACACATTCAAAACCTTCTCGTGTATTTAGTGTAATGTTGTAATTCTGATTTTTTTTAATGATTGTAGTTAAATAATGGTTAACTATAGTTAAGCTATATATGCATACATTCCGGTATTATGCTATTTGTATGAGTATTTGACGAATAATGATAACCTCAGAGCACCTATGTGAATGTATGCAGTAGTGATGTAGTATAGTGGAATGAAAAGATCATATATCAACTACAATTTGAAACTTGAGTATCGGGAACTGAAAATTTTAGAGTAGGTGCCTTTGTAGTATTTTATCTTGGTTTCTTCACTCATATTAATTTTTTGAACTTAGTGATCATATTTATGTACATACTAACCTATTAAACCCCACTTGTAGGACTTTAATGGGGATGTTGTTATTATAGCTCTGTATGAATATGAATGTTGAGTGCTCCATTTGACTAACATGTAATCTTCTTTTGATATGAGCATTAGAAGTTGCAAGTAATCTCGATGTAGGATTGTAGTTAGTGTTCAACTGTAATTTATTCAATTCCCATGCAATGTTTTTTGGTGTAACCATTTTACATTATTTCTGGCACATAAATTTTTGTATGGTGCATAGTTTTACATAGTAGCTGCATTTTAATAGAGCCTAGATTGTTTTTTCTTGTGTTATTTATATGTGGTTTAGGAGATCCTTATTTTGTTAACTAGTTGTATGTAGTTGCCTTAATATGTTTATTATTTTAGGTCTCATTAACGCAGCTACTCGCGAAATATTAATGTACTATATGTGATTGTTGTTTAGCATGACTTTTCGTTTATGTTGTAACTTGTACGCAATATCATTCTAATGTAAAAGTTACGTGGAGGATATACCTTCCAATGTATTATACTATGGCATACCTTTAGTGTGACTTACTTTCACACATTGAATACCTTCTAGAGTATTTAGGGTTATGTCATCATTCTGGTTTTTGAAAATGACTGTAGTTAAATGGTAGTTTACTAAATATGTGGATATTTTTCAGATTATTATTTGGCATTAAATTTTTTTGGTATCAGCGCATATTCTAATTTGAATGTGTTGTCTTGTATGTATCCATAGAATAAGATTACTATGAAGTTATTAGTGTTAAAAAAGTACAGTTTCAAATTTTAGTATTTTCAAATTATAGGGTCACACGATCCAACCACCACACCCTCCCCCCCCCCTCCCCCGCCTGCAGGTTTTTATTGACTCTATACATAGTTAAACATTTTAAAAGGGAAGCTTAAACGGATCCAATTGCACGTGGGGTGTGACCACCAATCTTTAGGTGTTTAATGGTATGTGAATTGAAGGACAATTCCCTACATGAACTATTCTTTCATATAAATCATACCACACTGCGTTTTGGTATTCAAGAATTTTCCATCATTATTGGGTTAAAATTGCTTAGCTGATAAAGACGATTTCTTTTCTGACACAGCATCAAATAGATTACCACTTCATATTTTGAATGTAAACGTTTATCATAGAAGGAGTTTGATCAGCGTAAGTATAAAAAAAGGTATGAGGTGATGGGAATGATGACGATGATGTTAAATTGTTCTGTATTTTATCAGTATGTTACATCTATTCTAAAAGAAGGAGCTCATCAATTCTGAAGAAACCTTACCGCCGATACATACTAGGTTTCTTTTATTTTTTTAGCACACAAGAAAACAAATATTTATCGTGGAACCATTCACTAACTCAATAAAGTGAAAATCAACGCCGAAGTTTGTATAATTATTCCAGAATGTTACACTCAGTTATCAATGAATCTCACTATAAACTTCTACCATTTTCGATTAACTCTTGCCATCGAAAACTCTCCACTCACCAAGAAGTCAAACTCGCTTCTTGTGACAAAAACATTCAACTATTCTTACTCTAACCACCCAAGAAATCAACCCACTTCTTCTTTAAATATTTCTCCCACAACCTCTCTCTTACTTTACCCGAAAAGTCAAACTCTACTTGTTGTTACCAGTCTCTCAAGACGCTATCCCAAAAGTCAACCCACTTCTTCTTACAACAATATAAGGCAATTATTACAACTCATAATAACCCTAGAACAAATCAACAAGACTAATACTCAGAATCTTCAATCTCGTTCTCTTTAAAGTCGTGCTCTCTTCATCTAGTTTGTGTACACGTGAATGCGATTCCTCCACTTGTATCGATCTAAGGAGAATTCAACACGATCACAGAAGGTGATAGTTCGAACTTTGGAATCAAGAAGTTTGATGATCCGAGTTCAGTTTTCTAGAAGAGCAATCGAAGATTAATCTGTACCAGAAAAATCTTCACAACCGTTGAACCGGGGTGAAAGAATCCGGATCCCATGACGGAGGGAAGTGGAAACTCAAGATGCCCAGCGTCTAGGGTTGATCCCGTTGACTTTTGTCAATAAACGTGGCGTTCATATCCGCTGAAGGCGAGACTACCGTCCGGTCATTTGAATGCCTATCAAAACATGTAATGAAAAACCATCATCGGCTATGAACAGTATTTGGTGCGTAGATTGTTCAATTTACAGATGTCTGAATGGATCTCTTTTGGATCATATAAACGAGTTCAACTGATTGTAGTCAACTCAATTCTGTGGCTATTAACTTATTGAAGATGAAATTAAGGCGTTGATTTTTGATGTCATCTATCTCTGCCGATGGTCTTGGGAAAATACTGTTGTTGCTGCTCAACGGCGATTAGCAGTTCCTGTGGATCTGAGAAACTGAAGTTTGATGAAATCCATGATGTTGTTCTCCTAGCAAGTTATTCGCAAAACGAAAGTGGAGCATTTATCGGCAGTTCTCTCTCTCAATCGTTGATCCGAGTTGGGGAGAAGTAAGACGAAAGGCCAAAATCAACATGGTCGCTCAAAATCCAAGATCGAGGAAAATCACTGAACGATCAAACTTGACTTTTGTTGAACTTTGGAGAAAAAAAAGGGCACTTTCGGATGAACTAGTACAAAGCCAAAGAAGAAAACGAATCAAAATTTGGAAGATGAACAATGATTCTTCAATTCAGCAGAGGACATTGGGGATGCTCTAATCTTATTGTGAACAGCCCGGTGGAATAATGGATTTTTTGGATCTTGTGCATCTTTCGATTTCGTCTCCAAGCAAAGAGTTGTTGCACAAACTTTAAAATCTGGAAATTTTGGTCAAGTATTCTTGCTAACAATAAAAGCCTTAGAGATTGAGAAACGGG
The DNA here is from genome assembly GCA_027704765.1 of Solanum habrochaites. NCBI lineage: Eukaryota > Viridiplantae > Streptophyta > Magnoliopsida > Solanales > Solanaceae > Solanum > Solanum habrochaites. Next base: position 8,491 of record JAKWJA010000523.1, on the reverse strand, counting down.
GGATGTTTGCATAAAGCACCCCTCCCGGAAAACAGTGGACAATTGAGATGTCAGATTATAATTCTTGGGATCAAGAAAAATCTGATCTCTGTGGGTCAGTTTGATAGCACGGGATATGCAGGCATGTTTGGGAAAGGTTCGTGGAAGATCGTGAAAGGTGCTATGGTGTAGCTCGTGGCAACAAATCTGGAACCTTGTACACCACTGCGGTGTTATAAAAACAAGGCCGGCTCTTGCCTGAAGGTGCTTCCGGTTCTTTCTGTGGCAACCCAAACAGACTTGGACCATGAGTCTAACGGATGAAGATCTGGGTGCCAAAAGGAGCATTAGAGGGACCTAGAGTCCTATTGATATGGGTCTTTGCGAGAGCTTTGTTTATGGGCAAACAGAAAATAGTAGAGATTCACAAAGAAATCCGAGAGAAGCCAAGAAGTGGCTGATTGGGAATGGTCAATACAAATGTGTGGGGGAAACATCTCCATTAATCATCACTTGGAGATCCAGTTCTATGTTACCTTATTGATGGCATTTCACATAAGGTATGGGTTTACTTCTTGAAGCATCAGTCAGATGTTTTTGAAACTTTTCAAGAAGTGGAAAGCTGAAGTTTGAGATCAACCTGTTGAAAGCAAATGCTATGGTCTACAAGGAGGAGAGTAATTACAATCAGACAGTTTAAGCATTTTGTGCGGGCTGAGGGAATCATATTGATGAGAACAGTTCGTGTAATTCAGACGAATGGAATTGTCTATAAGATGACAAACAATTGACAATAGCGTGCAAGGGTAATGAGGAGACCCTGTGGGCTGCCGCAAAACACTTTGTGCGGATGCTGTTGAGCACAGCTACAACTTGATCAACATGGGACCATCAGTTCCTTTAGGTTCCAATATTCCAGAAAGGTTTGGACATGAAAAAGAACTCATTACTCACACTTGAGGACTATTTGGTTTGCAACTGTTACATTCATGTTAGCCAGAAAAGAGACACGCTTGTTCCAGACGTGAAGTGTTACTTTATAGGAATGGTTCTGATTTGTTTCCGCGTAGTTACTGTTTTTGGATAACACGAACAGAAAGATCCTGAGACATTCTGCCGTGACATTTGATTGAGTCTGTCATGTACAAAGGACTTCGAGCAAAAAGGTTCTAGAGCATTACAAAGCAGTGGAGTTGAGGTTGAGTTGGAGACGAGTAACCCCATATATGTCGAAGCAGATACTCACAACTCCTACTGAAGAATATGACATGGAGTAAAGTTTACACCTGAGCCTAGGTGTTAAGGGATCATCTAGATCCATCAGGGCACCATATAGGTATTCACCATCATTACAACTTCCTAATTGCTGCTGATGAGAGGGACAGAGTCTTTTGCTAAGGCCCTAACAGGTGGAGATTCGATCAGTGGGAGCAAGCCATGGATGATGAGATATGTCCTGAGAAGAATGACCATGTTGTTTGCACTGAGTTCCTGCAGGGAGAGAGTTTTGCGGAACATGGGTGTTCAGATCAAAGACTGAACCAATGGAAAAAGAAGGTTCAAGCTCGTTTAGTGTTAAAGGTATTCACAAAGAAGGTATTGATTATGCTAAAATAGTCTCGATATTCTCTCCTGTTGTGAAGTTGTAACCTCTATCGAATTCTGTTGATGATTGTTGCAATAATCGGAAATTTCCATCTAAGAGTCAAAATGATGTAAAAACAATGCATTTTTAACATGGATCTGGACACAAACGAGACTTTATATGCACAACCGGAAGGATTGGGATTTCCATTCAAGGAAACATGGTGTGCAAAACGCTTCAAGCTCTAGCTCAGGCAAAGGAGCTTTGTATCGACTACAGCCAGAACCAAGGCAGTGGTACACAGAAGTTTGAACCTCCTCATGACCAAGGGAAAAGTGGGGTGGATTCTGCAAGCTGAAAAGGATCCTGTTGTTACTTCAAGTAATACACTGATCATATGTCTTTCTAACTCTTTTATGTGATGATTGTTGATTGCGGATCTAAGTATGAGGAGAAATTCACAAGCTGACAGACAAGTTTTCTGAAGCGTTTAGATGAAGATTTGGGTCCAGCAAGAAGATTTTTGGGTGAAGATTTTATCCGGATCATCTGCTGGAACGTTAAATATATCTCAGGAGTTGTACAATTGAAAGGGGTTGAGCAAGATTCAGGGTTAATGATGCTAACCCAGACTACTCCATTGGAAAATCAAACCATTAAATTGTCAAAGGAGCAGTCACCCAAGACTGCCAGGTGAGCATGACCAACTGGCATTTTTCCATATGCTTCAGCATTGTAGTTTGATGTATGTGGCTATGTCTGCACTAGACTGATATAGCACATGCAGTTTGGTGGGGGAGTAGTTAGCGGTACATGGCGAACCCGGGAAAGAGCGTTGGGGAATTTATGAACTTGCTTCTGAATACTTAGAGGTACATCCATTAACTCAATTTTTGCAAAGTGCAAGGGTGACTCAACAGGGTTTGTGGATTTCTACTTGGTGGGGATGTTTGACTCGACTCAAGATTACATCTGGTTCATTTACACCATAATGGGGAACACAGTGAGTTGGAATGATTTCCAGGATTCAGAGTGTGTTTCTCTTTCATTTGCCTGAAGCTGAGTATTGGCAATAGCTGAAGCTTGGGAACGAAGAAGTATATGGCTAGCAGATTATCTTAGATGGGCAAGAAGCAGAGGCGAGAAGATTTTACTCGATAGCCATGTGCTACGGTGCCAAAAAATCCAGTCTATCATTCGAAACCAAGCACATCAAAGGCGTAACCATTTCCACTCGCAGGAGCTGGATGGTGATATGTGCTTGGAGAATATAGAGGGGTGGCAAAGCACCCGGCAGCCATGTATGAACGAAATTGTTGATGTTGGAACTGAGGTTATGTAAAATCCCTCGGTTGGTCTCTGTCGTTTTTTCTATAGATGTTGCGGTGTGGGAAAGAGTTGATGATGACGAATTTCTTTTGAGAATGTATTTTTTTGTATGCTGAGTCAGTTCCAAGTGGGCGATTGTTAGGTAGTGAGCCTATTAAAGTTTAGGTTTTTTCCTATTATTCTATATTTAGGATTTGCGTATTTATTCTCTATTTTAAGGTTTGTCCTATTTATTCTATTTAACCAAAATACTGGATTTATTACATATAAATTATACCCTCACCGCCTTGGAAGTTTACTTACGGGGGTGTTACCCACGAAATTTGATTTTTCCTCTTTCTCTCTCTATATCTTTCCATCTCTTTCTTCTTGAAAGTTCCTTGTGTTCTTCATTCATCTAGTGTGTGTACATGAATTCGATCCTAACAGGTTCGAGTTGTGAGGAGAAAAGTGCACCATTATTGCATGGTTACTCTAAGGCAAAGAGTACAACCTTTACTTGTGTTTCAACCCACGTGGAGAATAATATACCAGTACAGGTATTGCATAATTTGCCCAATGATTTTGCCAACACTACACCACCAAGGAGTTTGAAACAACCTCAAGATGCCAAGGCAACAGAAATTGATGTGCTAAGACTAGATCTCTTTCAAGGATTCTGTAAGCAAGTTGTTACATTTGTTTTTAGTTTACATTTTATTCCGATATATTCTTACACTTTATTTAATAATTAGGTTACTAATGAATTCAAAAAATTGTGCTTGTTTATACTAAAAAATTTTATACAAGTCATGGATGCAATCAACAAAAGCAATGCTCAATCTGGAGCACCTTGTCAGGTTAAGCACAACAATGCTAAGTTACGGGAATACATTCACATATACCTGTTAACATATGTTATAAACGTCATTATTTTTGTATAACAATAAACGGCAGATGGAAAGTACATCTCAGCGCATTGCGATTTGTCCGAACAAACATTCGATTAAGCGCAAAAGCAAATCTCAACATTCCTCGTCAACCTCACTTTGATATAAATTAGGTACTACTGCGTGAATTAACTTTTTTTCTATTTAAGTGGATGGTCAGAAAATCTTAATAAATATAGATATATCATCAAAAACTTGCTCAGGTCAACCCTAATTTAGTATTCTAATAATAGTATAAATTTCAAAAAAAATAATTTGTTATTGTAATATTGTTAGGATCGAACATTTTTAATTCTTTCTTGGAAGAACATCCATGTCAATAAAAGATATGTCCAAGAGAATTAATCAGCCTTTCCAGACACTCATGGCAAGAACGACTTTGTCGGTAAAGAACAGTCTAAACGGCAACAAAACCTGTTGGATAGCCATATATGGGTAATGTTTTTTTTAAATTTTTATTGTATTTTAATGGGTGTTTAAAATGTATTCAAATCAGTAAATACTTATATACATTGAATACGTATGGTTTATTTCAATGAACTTGTAAGTTGTATTTAACTTATTTGTAATTTTTTGGAAATAGTTATTACTATATATTTTACTGATAATAGCATACTTGTCAATAGAAATAATATATATTATATGTTGTCAGTGTACCTATTGTACATTAAATGTATTAGAAAAACTATAAATCCCGTATATAACTTTGGTAGAATTTCCCGGATGGTAGGATAACATATTATATGTATATTTGTGTATTATTAAGTTTTTCTACTCATACTAAAATTTATTTATGCGTCACATTCGGATAATAATATTTTTTTTTTTCAATTTCAATTTTACTAGACACTAATGCCTTACAGACATTGAAATGACATAACCACAGTCACAAGTTGAAGTTACTCGTGTTTTGTTACCGTATCCTGGACAAAAATTTAACCAACAATTGTGTTCTTATTCATCAAACGTATGGGTTACTCCAGAGGGGGGGGGGTTGTGTTTTTTATGATACAAACGTGTTTCATGTTCAAAGGAACCCAGAACATCCTGTCGATGGAATTCTTCTCTATATCTACAAATTTTAGATTCTCATCTGGTAATGAATAAGTTTTCTCCTAATGAATTCTTACCTTCTCCCCTCTCCGTTATCTTTAAAAAAAATAACACGGTTAACAGGCAAAATTGATAAAGAGGGGACACACGTTTAAGGATATATTTTGTTCGAATTTTGTTTGTCTTATACAATAAAATTTCAGGCAGCTCTTCTAAGTAGTAAAAATTTATGAAAATAAACATCTTTTTTGTTTCTTCTGACTCTCATTGAGGGGGCCATATAATTATGACTTTTTGACAATTACGCCAATGTGATTCGTGAAGAGATCCTTTGTTAGGCGGATATTAGTCTATTTTTATTTCCTATGAAATTAATCACATCGTTGGTTAACCTAATACACTACAATTTATTAATTCTATTTTTTTATCTAAAGGATGCATGGTGAAAGTAGGTTAAGAATAAAAAGCAGAATTGGCGTTGATAAGGGATTTGATATTCATCTGATATCGAAAAAGATTGATTCTCCCTATGCCTTTATGATAAACACTTTTTGAATGAATGGGTAAAAATAAAATATAAAAGTAAAAGTATTGTTTTTTACTGTTTAATACTATGTGCACATATATATTTTCTTATTTTTTTACGCCATATGATATGGTTTTTAAGATTATTTGCCTAAAAATAATTACAAACATCAATAGTCGCTATAAGCTGACACTACTATTGACTGTCTGTTCAAGTCAAAAATTCCTGAAATTTATGTCGCAGATGCCCAAATTGAAAGTGAAATATGTGTTGCAAATGTTGAAAGCGACATACGTGATTACATAAATGGGTATAAGTTGATGGGCTACCATTTCATGGATACACTCATAATGTGTTTCATACAGTTGAATGTGAGCAGAAAAATCACTGGGTTATGGTTGTTTTGTCAATACCTGAATGACACGTTTATATATAATAGACTCAATCCGAGCAGCATGTCCATAACTCTTATTTTTGGGAATGAAATTTCAAAAAGCTTCTCAGCTTCTTTCATTGTATTGTCAATCGAGGTTGTCAATAATTAAGATGACACAAGATCAATACATTGCAATATGATTGACGTACTGTGGAGGATATACCTCAACAGGATTAGATAACTTGTAATTACAAAAATAGTCCTCTTACTTTCTTTTTAAGATAACATACCTATTTAATAAGTCATATTTCAAGGATTTTGGGTATAGATTTTTAGCAATTGCCGATCCTAAGGGAGAGTGAAGGGATTTACAGTTGTTTTCTGATTTCTTCAAGTACAACCGCATCAAATACGGTGCATGGTGTACACATATGCAGCGAAGACGATGGAAGAAGGGGTTGTTAGCGAGAACGAGGCACCACCCAGAATGATGACGCCACCTGCAAGAATCAATAATAGTCAACTTGTTAGGATCGATTAGTATTTTGTACTAGTTATCTTTTTTGAACTTCTATTTTATGCTTATGGTTAAAACTAATATTTTTGTTATTTGTCAAAAATTATTAACTCTTCTATGTATAGATGATCATGTTGATTTATTATTTTTTTTTTGGTTCCCTTGCATTAATGTATATAGCAAGAGATGATGTATATTTGATAATATCCGGTCCATCTGAACACATACATTTGGATATCTACCTTTATTCAGTTGTGTGTTTTTTTATCAACATATTCAATAGTATAAATTCATACTGGAGACTTTTTCATATCAACATATACGAAAGTATTACTTATTGCATTTATTTATTCATTTCTTACTTAAGAACATTTGGATATTGCATTCTTAAAACTTCTAAACATTCAGAAAGTGTTGATAATAAATATAATAATATGTGCTTTTAAAGTGATTTTTATCATATATTAAACTAATATGTAAGTGTATACCAAACAAGTTATACTTTAATTTTATAGTTTGTGTTGGTCTTAATCATATATTACCTAGTCTAAATTATTTTCATATGTATTCACCAAACCTATTCTCACGTAATAACTATGGTTTGTATGATCCGTAGTTTGTGTGTGTCAATAACTGTTAATATATCAACTTGATATTTTGGTATTTATTGATTGAGAATTTTTTGTATCAATGGTTTTAATATTCAGATAATATTCAAATTAATTTATATTTCAGCAACAAATAAGAACAAATATTACATCAAAAGGCAAATAAGTCATTTATTCGACACAACAAAAGTTAACTAAAAGAACACTTCGATAGTTGGATGTATCAGTTCCTATGCATTTCGTGTTGTCGTTCGACATGAACGTCTGTTGTGACCATGATATCCACATGTACTACAAGAATTGGTAACCTTCCTTTTTCTCAACTCGCTAAATGACTTCTCCCGCTACTTCTTTGGCGTTTCTGGAGGTCGCTTGAATTTTGGTGGTAACACAACTTCCGTAGCAATTTGTTCAGATATATTCCATTCATTTTTGTTTGAGAGAGGATACACAGGCACTTTATATGTTTTCAATCTTGTAAAAGTCTAAACAATATTCATGGGAAGTAATGTGTTTTTTGTGTTCAACACCCTCCATGCATGTCCCATACGGTATTCGTCAACTTGAAACTTGTTGCAACGGCAAGTCTTCTGTTCCAAGCTACGATATAACTCTTTCCTTCATCACTTACTAAATACATGTAATTAGTTGACGGGACAACCTAGAATCAATACATAATTTAAATTATACACTCCATAGGAAAGCAAAATAAACATTAAAAACTTAAATAAATGAATACATAGCAACTGCAATACGACAATATTATTTTTCTTACAAAAATCAACATTTCTTCAGCCATGCATACCGTCATAGCCCCGATTTTGATCATTAACACAAGCATCTCTGAATCTCTTCCCAAGTAGTGTGAAATGCATGATGAATTTCTTTTGATTGTGCCATTCCATCTCGCAAACATCAAGCGCACTTGTTTCGAGAAAGTCAAATATGGGTAATTCTCTGCGGCAACAAACATCGAATTGATGCAGTCTAGAATATTGACGTCATCACCAAACCACGAGGAAGTGGTCATACCACCTTCCCACTTATATTCAACCAACTCCAAGTAGTTTTTCAATTCTTACATCAAAATGCTTAACCCTTTCATTAGCTTATCAAAAATCAGTTTGAGCATATGTTAATGCCATAGTGTAGAATACCTCAATCAATTGCTCATTTGATTTTGAAAATTCTTGCATACATTAGCACAAGTTCCATATGCAGTGGAATGTTAGATATGTTTTACACAATAGATAGACTTTATTTGCTATTATGTCGGTCATATACCACACATATTCTGTCACGATCAAAAATGGACGTGATGGCACTCGTCTTATCCCCCAAGACAAGTCAGCCTAAAACTCAATCATTACAATAAAGTTGTGAAATAAAATATAAGTAACTTAATAAAACCCCAAAACCTGGTAGTCACGTGTACAGCCTCTTAAAGTATTACAATTGATTCAAAGAAAAAAAAACTCAAGTCTCAAATGAACTTGTTCTAGAATAGAACAAGATCAAATTAAGGAGAAGAAGTCTGCTGCGATGGAAACAGCTACCTGACAATCTCCAAGAAGCCTCGAAAAGAAGAA